>CABFPE010000017.1:952044-971384 GCA_900660155.1 Hofstenia miamia | reverse complement strand
GTCACTAAGCATGACAAACTAATTAGCCAATGAAAATTAAGTTTTTGAGAAAACAGTTATAAATGTTTTATTTATGATTACATTAGTTGTGTTTATGTAATTTTTTTTAATCATTAATGTGAAACCTATTTGTTTCAAGTATATTTGCCCCTACAATATATATATATATATATATTAGGGTGGCTCTTATTTTTGAAAGTTCGAAATTTTTTGCTCTCCACTTTTAAAATGGATCCAATACCTAAAAAACCCTCCCCGAGAAATTTTGAAATATTTTAATAACATTTAGAGGTAGTCCACTCAAGGTACAATATAGGCTTTCAGCGTATTATGCACTTGCCTATTATAACACATGTGCTATCAAGTAAGAAAGATTGCTCTGGTTATCAAGCAATCTACCATTTGATTGCTTGTGGTTTATTGTGCTACATAAACACAAACACCTCTTTGTTTATATGGTGTTAATGTGTCTGCTTACTACAAACCTAAGCCAATTTTTTTTCTGCATTTGTAACTGTGTACAAATTACTGATCTTAAAGTAATTACCACTCCTAGCAAATAAACTTTTGTAATGACTGCAGCTGAATGTGCTATGCGTAGCAAAGATATTACTTTCTTCTGGATTATATTGTCAAAGAATTTTCTGGTGGTAAGTTACCATCAAATCGAGATGCTTTGGGTGTGTTTATGCGACGTCATATTGAAGAGAAAGGACAATACTTAAAGCAGCAACCAAAACGATCAGGGATCTTGTTTTTATTTGTACAGGAAAGGCACGAATTCCTGTGAGCCTGAGCATAGTGTAGTAATTCAAATTGAAGCTCTCTATCAGACTTGGAAAGATCTAAAGCGGCTCAGAAATCGACGGACCACAGCTCAGATAAAAAAGAGAAAATGTTTTTGGATAACTTGAATGATCTTTTTGATATAGTCCATGCAAATGCTTTACACATGATAATTATAAAAGAAAACAAAGAATTTCTACTTGCCCAACGAGAGAAAGGAAGGCGTGGTTGCATGGGATCTGCGGATAAAGCCTTGGCTGCATAGAAAAAGCGGATTATACAGAAGAGGAAAGCAAAAAATATGCGGAAGAAAAAGGCTGGAGAAGAATACAAAGCATCGACTTCGAAAGACGTTATTCTTGCATCTTCCAGCAGTAGCGGTGAGGATGTAAACAGTACAGATGGTAGNATGTCAGATGAAACAGAACAACCTCATCCAATTTCTGGACAGAACATTGTTACACCTTCTCTTGCTGCTGCACTTGATCGTACTCAAATATCAGATAGAAATGCTACAATTGTGCTGATAAAAGCTGCTAGAAGATGATGTGGAGGAACCCTTTAGAAGATCTCAGTGTCAGCTTTTTTCCTAAAAGAAAAACATCTTGAAGATTTCGTCACTACAGAAACAATTAGATTCTTCTAAAAGCTTGGATTAGATGATAAGTTCCTCAATGAAGATCCAATTTTCTGGTTCAGAAACAAGGGTTTCCACTCCGTTAAAGATTCTGTAAATAGCTTAAAAGTAGTTAATGACTATGCTGAACGTGGAATTGCTCTCATCCAGTCTTACAACCGATTATTTATGAAAGATGAAGAGCAATTGCAGTTCTTACTGCAGGTTGCTTCTGAGCATCAACGCATTTACCCAATTGTATTCAAAGTAGCCCTGGTTCAACCGAAGCAATTATGAGTAAGCGTACAACAAACGATACTGCCTTGAGCAGATATTANAAGATCTCAGTGTCAGCTTTTTTCCTAAAAGAAAAACATCTTGAAGATTTCGTCACTACAGAAACAATTAGATTCTTCTAAAAGCTTGGATTAGATGATAAGTTCCTCAATGAAGATCCAATTTTCTGGTTCAGAAACAAGGGTTTCCACTCCGTTAAAGATTCTGTAAATAGCTTAAAAGTAGTTAATGACTATGCTGAACGTGGAATTGCTCTCATCCAGTCTTACAACCGATTATTTATGAAAGATGAAGAGCAATTGCAGTTCTTACTGCAGGTTGCTTCTGAGCATCAACGCATTTACCCAATTGTATTCAAAGTAGCCCTGGTTCAACCGAAGCAATTATGAGTAAGCGTACAACAAACGATACTGCCTTGAGCAGATATTATTCATTAGAAAGGACTGAATTGATATAAGTATGCTGATCAAGTTGACAGCATTTTCAACAAGATTTTGGTTTAACTAGCACATGTGACATTTCATATTTTAATATGATTTTGCTTGTATTACTTTACTTTAGTGCAATTTATCTTAAATGTAGACCTTGCCGGTCATCTTAATTAGGAATAATAAACCACATCATGTTGTACATGAGTTTAACAGGCAAAGTTCAACATATGTGATGACTTTGTAGCACTCTTATCGCTACTTCATAGATTAAACCTGCAGCAATTTTTATTGCAGCTTAAAATTTCACCGCATTACAGTATATTACAAAATTGTAACCCTCTGGACTACCACTAAACGTTAATAAAAATGCATAAAATATTTAATGCAGTGTTTCTGGATGAAATGTATCCTATTTATGGCCGGAGAGCTACGAAAATGCGATTTTCAATTTTTATCCCCATATAAAAGCCACCCTAATATATATATATATATATATATATATATATATATATATATATATATATACTAAGTGTACAATTGTGCATTTTGCTAGCTGAAGAATATTTAATGTCTTCAAACAAAAACCGATTTTTTGACATTACTGACATTCAATTTTCGTGTTTCTGTTTTTCAAAAAAAAGATGTAGCATTTTAAAGGGTTTGAAGTCCATTAAATTTTATGCGCAAAAGCGTTTCTAGCACAAATTATGTCAACCCAATGATAGAACCAGCTACCCTCCGGTCGGATCCGGCAATTTGTCGGCCTACGGCCGCTTCTAAATTTCATTAAAGGCCGGTAAAATTACAGGTCGTTTACCGGCTAAAATGATCAAAATTTCTTGTATTACCTTATAAGAGCTAATATTGTGCTTAGTTTGTCTGAATGCCTATGAAAATCTAAAGTTCGAAAAAATTTTTATAGCATCTCTGCAGTCTAAGCTATTGCAACTAGAATAATAATTAAATTTACTTTCTAGAAAATCTCATTAATTGCAACAAATTGAGTTATTCTGCTTTTCAAACCTTCAGTTGTTAATAAAACTTGCTAATAATAATTAATAAGATAAGCTATTTATATAAATGAAAGTGTAATCTAAAGGATTTGAAAAGGAAATTTGACAGACCTCACTCAAATAAAGCAACTTGAACCCTTGTATTTTTCTAATATTGAAAGGAATGCTCAAAATAATTTTGAAAGATTTTCTGTTGCAAAGACATTCAAACACAAATGTCAGTTGACATTAGTCCTACTAAAGGAGTAATTATGTTTGTGTTAAGCGAAACGTTTTTTTAAATATGTATTTGTGTACTTATGAATTATTCAATGATAACTGAGTTCAAATGCCACAGAAACATGAAGGATAATGATTGCTAATACTACTCGCTTAGTTTTAAATATTTTAACTATCATACAAAAATAAAATAACTAAACAAACTTAAACTGGAAGCTATACAAAAGTGAAATTTATACAAATAATTGATACATAGAAAATATCAAAATTGTGTTTTGTTAGCAATATAGTTACAATAGTTTGAAACTTGCTCTTTGCCTCTCCATGTGTAATTTTGTAGATTAAAGCAGCTTATATATATACTACATGTGTATATATACATAAAGGCCAGAAACCGGCCGGTATGAACTGTTGCGGCCAACTATCGGCCCCGTCCTTGAAATTTTCAGCCGGTTCAATCTCTGTATCAACCACTTCTTTTTGAGTAGATTGACCGTGCAAGCCCCGTTAGAAGTTTAAAGCGGGCCGCGAATTCAAGTCGTGAATGAATGATTAGACACTCCAGCGTTTTTTCAGTTCTTCAAATATTTTTATTAGTTCTAGCATTTGAATTATTTTGGAAGAAACCATAGGCGATTTTATAAAATTTATGTATAGAGGTCATATTTGACCCGCACTATACATTTCATTTGGAGAACGTTTAAAAAAATAGTGGCCATAAATTCATTTTTTCATACCACCTACAATAAGCGCATGTGAGGTTATGTATATATCTGCAAAATCTGCAATTCTTTGCTCATTGAACTAAAATAGATGAATAATCCACTGCTTAGAATAATGTATTTTTTAAAAAACCGATTTTTAGTGTGGGTCAAAATGTATCAAACTACATTATCTCATCATAGGGTCAAAAATTACCCAATTTCAAAAACCAAAGGACATACCAAAACCAGCTGTAAAAATCTTGTTTACAGGTTAAGTGAAAGGGATTTGGTTTTAAAAATGAATATTAGATGACCTAATGCCCATTAAAAAGAAATGGCTATGTTAAGGTTAATTATTTGTTATATGCAGTTGTAGTTACCTAAAGAAAAAGTTGCGTTTTATTTTAAACGGTCTTACTATACCACTAAATTAGAAGCAAACGAATATTGTTCAAGTGGCAAACGATTTCTTCACTTAAATTTTCGTTCGTAATTAGATGAAAATATTATTTAAAGTTTTGCAAGCTCTAATTTCGCAAAGAATGTAAAGGAGTACTTGCAATTTTTTGATAATCTAATTAAAGAAGTAATTAACAAAATTTTACATACGTCATTTCAATGAGAAATATACTCGCTATAAAGCCCTTTCACGATTTGCAATTGCATTAAAATCAGGCCTGGAAGAGATTTAAGAAAAATGGACAGGATACCTTAACTCAGCTCGACCCATCCCATTAATTTTCATGAAATGTCAGATGCAGATATGAATATCTCGAATTAGGTATAATTCGCTTTCAGTAATAATCAAAAAGCCTGTAAAAAATTTTTATAATCCCTGCACGAGACACTACATAATTCATCCTAGATCTAAAAATGAAACCAAAGATGGGCATGAGCCGGGATGGGCAGGGCAGGATAAGGCACAGTAGGTCTTGCCGGTGGACTGAGGTATTGGAAGAAGTGAACCGAATTTTATAAATGAAGTAAATTTAATATAAACTATAATCGATTGTTGAAAAATATAATTTACATTTTCAAGTTTTGCAAGTTTTGCATATACTTCTTCAAAGCTCAATTTATGTTTTTCAACTTTAGTCTGTTGATATTATTATAAGTTTCTATCATACCCACCTTCGCATAGCAAACTAAAAAATGAAATAATTTTTTGACAAGGATCATAAATAAGACAAATAAATTGGCATTAATTTTTGGCAATAAATTGTCAGCCATATTTTAATAATTCGATTAATTAAAATTAAGATACCTTAGTGAAAAATATATTTAGCATATCATTGAGCTTGCAGCATAATTCAATATGAGGAAATTGGTGATTCATTGGAAACAAGCGTATTTTAATTCACTAAAAATGCAAACTAAGTTATTTACTAAAAACTAATATCATATTTATGCATAAAGATTTGTAAATGTAAAAATGCAAATAATTTTTTATTTGAGTTGGTAACTTCTAAAAATTAGCTGTATTTACAATTAAAATTTAAATTTTTTTGAATAGCATTAGTGTAAAATTTAATTGAAAATTTATATCTTTGCTAGAATTTATAGTCTTGAGCTGAATAATGCTGGCTTATTATTGAATTTCGGAATTTTTTTGCTTTTATGTCAACAATTATAATTTATATGGTTTAAAAATTTTTGGAACTTCAAGAATTTATTATTTAAGTTACGGTTGAGCTGGACTTGTCCCAGCAAGCTTGGTATCATTATCAATTTTATTAAATATTTCTAGTCCCATAGTCTAATTAGGTATCTCGCTATACCTTTTATTTTGCTGAAAATTAGCAAAGGTTATTCACAAAAATTTTAAATCAGTGGTCCCTGTCCATCCATTATCGTCCCACTCCCAAGTGGTCTCATTTCCAAGGAAATACTTAGTCACTATTCGTGCAATAAAAGTACTATATTTCGATGAAAGTTTCGATTTAAAAAACATTCAAATAGATTGTTCAACAATCAGAAGGTCTAATGCACATGGACGCAACGACAAACTTCAACAGTTTCTGTATTTACGTACTCAAGCCGTGCATAGTGCACCAATTCAACAGTGATGGCGTTGAAGTAAATGATGCTCTTAGACTTTGGTTATCCTTATTAGTTCATGAGTTATGGGTATTTAAGATTCTTTAAGGATATCATCACAGATTTTAAAAAATCCTGTAATATATTTATATGAGTACGATTATAAAGTAGGTACCGTTTTCGAATAATCTGTATAACGAAAAAAATTTAAGAATGCTAATTGCGGGAATCATAGATGGACGCGGGTGTTACATTTCATCGCATCCGCATCGCACCCGCTTGTCTGTTAGAAAAATTCATCCGCATCGGAAACACACCCGCTATTTTCTAAATGTCGCCTATCATTTCAAGTATTTAAGCCAAAAAATGTCAATCACCGAATTGACAATCTGATAATTTGGTTTAATTGAGTGAATGACTTCAAATATATTATATTATATAGATTTCCTAGTATAATTAATATTGTATTAGTTTAGTATTACACATGTAACAAAATATAAATGTCCCCCCGCACCGCACCACAACCCGCATTTGAAATTTAGTACCCGCACTGCACCGCACACGGGCCGTTCGGGTAAAACCGCACCCATCTTTGGTGGGGATATTAGACAGCAACTTCGGAACTCGAATGCAGTAATAGCGTATAACATTTCAAAACCTATAGGCACTTACACTAAAATAGTCCATTACCTTATAAAATTGCTTACTGCTTATTAANAACTCGAAACGCTAGCTCTTCATTTCAATTCAGGAATGATTTTTCTTGATGAATTATTACACAATCAAGCTAGGTACATTAGCGATAACATTATAATCAATGCACTTATATTAAAAAGAAAATAATGATGTTGAATTATTGCACAATCGTTTTCATTACATTTTAGAAGGACATACACTGAACATTTTTTAAACATTTACTGCCAACATATCACTGTATAGTACTTTAGAATGTATACCATAATATTATATGTTGCTATAATTTTATTATGCTTAAAACTCATTAAAAAATAAAAATCGTCAATTGACGGGTTTCGCCGTTCTAGGTATAACAATTTTCCCGCCGTTGTAGTGTTAAGGGATACTTTCAAATATGCTTGAAGTAGAGTTCTGCGGAACCACAAATATCTTGTATTCATCTTGTCCGATACCGTACCATTAAATTTTTTTGTCCTAGTACAGTTTGGTCCAGCGATACCGACGCGTCAAAACGTTTTAAAAGACAAGAAAACACAAAATATTTAATGAATTTCTCAAGAACAAAAGTTCATTATCATTGTCAGAATCTAGATCTATTCATTTATCCAGTCATTGCTCAGAGGCTTGAATAGCCAAATATGATCGAGCAACTAAAATCCCGGTACCGCCAAGGATTTCTGAAGTATTACCGGTCTCGTACCACATTTATTAATCCGATACCGTACCAATGAGATCGGTTCCCGGAAATAGAACCGGGATGGTACCGGTGCCGCAGATCTAAAGTTTGAACAAGTTTTTGCATACTATTTTCATATATATTATTCTTGAATATCGTTATCAAATATTTAAATGAAGCGGGCACTTCCAATAAAATAATAAAATATTCGTCAACTTATTATACGAAGATGTTCAAAAGAAATTTTTACGAAACGCTTTATACATTTTCTAAGAAAAAAAAATTGGTGTTTTATGGAAAAATTTAGCAGCATCGTTATCAGTATCAAACATCATTATTTCGATCAATTCCACTTGTCATTGTGTCAAAACCCCTGATCTCAAAAAGGATTGGGGCAAGCATGTTGTTTAGAGATAGTGCGAGTCCTTTCTCTAAGTCGTTTAAATACCTTTGTTCAAAATAGAATGCACAGAAGACTAAAGCAGTTTGAAAATTGAATTAAGAATAGACTATTGCCAAAACACAATGATACTATAGAGCATCTGTTGCATGTGAAAACTATTCCTTAAATGCCTCAGTTTATTATAAAATACACACATTGCTAAGCCTACCAACCTATATACATACACAAATATATATATGTATATATATATATATGCATAGGCCTATTGTCAGATGCATGAACTTTTCCACGAATGCCTAAAAAGATTATGATTCAATTTTACAGATTGCATTCTTTCACCATCCGAAATAATCAAAGTGACAGAAAGATCAACTTTGGAATGATTGCTGTAATCAGCTGTAAAATATGGCTGTAGAAGAAGCGTTGACTAATGTGAGTCACAACATATTTTTCTGACATTTGACCAATATTTAAAATGAAATTGATAGAGAAAGATTTTCGTTGAGAATCAGTACTCTAGAGAGAAGTGTGCAGAAAATAAGTCGAAGTTTTGTTATATTTTTTATTTTTAGCAGCCTAGTACTTTGACGTGGGATTTGCAAAGTGTCCCTAGTTATACAATTGATTGAAACTTTGATATTTAAAATGCATACATGCGCAACTCAAATTTTATTTGTTATTGCGGAAATATTTGGTTAAAAGTTAACTTAGAATTTTTAATCAATTTTTTTCTAAATAGAAGTTTAACTGCTATATTGGTGGTTTCATTTTACCTACACGCAGTATTTATTAAATGACATTTTGAGGATCACTTAGTGCACTTTTCAATGTGCACCTTGGTCACTTTACTTAAACTGTAGTTACCCAACTTCATAATATTGTTATTAACCCTATTTCCACTACTGATACCTTTNCTTAAAACTCATTAAAAAATAAAAATCGTCAATTGACGGGTTTCGCCGTTCTAGGTATAACAATTTTCCCGCCGTTGTAGTGTTAAGGGATACTTTCAAATATGCTTGAAGTAGAGTTCTGCGGAACCACAAATATCTTGTATTCATCTTGTCCGATACCGTACCATTAAATTTTTTTGTCCTAGTACAGTTTGGTCCAGCGATACCGACGCGTCAAAACGTTTTAAAAGACAAGAAAACACAAAATATTTAATGAATTTCTCAAGAACAAAAGTTCATTATCATTGTCAGAATCTAGATCTATTCATTTATCCAGTCATTGCTCAGAGGCTTGAATAGCCAAATATGATCGAGCAACTAAAATCCCGGTACCGCCAAGGATTTCTGAAGTATTACCGGTCTCGTACCACATTTATTAATCCGATACCGTACCAATGAGATCGGTTCCCGGAAATAGAACCGGGATGGTACCGGTGCCGCAGATCTAAAGTTTGAACAAGTTTTTGCATACTATTTTCATATATATTATTCTTGAATATCGTTATCAAATATTTAAATGAAGCGGGCACTTCCAATAAAATAATAAAATATTCGTCAACTTATTATACGAAGATGTTCAAAAGAAATTTTTACGAAACGCTTTATACATTTTCTAAGAAAAAAAAATTGGTGTTTTATGGAAAAATTTAGCAGCATCGTTATCAGTATCAAACATCATTATTTCGATCAATTCCACTTGTCATTGTGTCAAAACCCCTGATCTCAAAAAGGATTGGGGCAAGCATGTTGTTTAGAGATAGTGCGAGTCCTTTCTCTAAGTCGTTTAAATACCTTTGTTCAAAATAGAATGCACAGAAGACTAAAGCAGTTTGAAAATTGAATTAAGAATAGACTATTGCCAAAACACAATGATACTATAGAGCATCTGTTGCATGTGGAAACTATTCCTTAAATGCCTCAGTTTATTATAAAATACACACATTGCTAAGCCTACCAACCTATATACATACACAAATATATATATATATATATATATATATGCATAGGCCTATTGTCAGATGCATGAACTTTTCCACGAATGCCTAAAAAGATTATGATTCAATTTTACAGATTGCATTCTTTCACCATCCGAAATAATCAAAGTGACAGAAAGATCAACTTTGGAATGATTGCTGTAATCAGCTGTAAAATATGGCTGTAGAAGAAGCGTTGACTAATGTGAGTCACAACATATTTTTCTGACATTTGACCAATATTTAAAATGAAATTGATAGAGAAAGATTTTCGTTGAGAATCAGTACTCTAGAGAGAAGTGTGCAGAAAATAAGTCGAAGTTTTGTTATATTTTTTATTTTTAGCAGCCTAGTACTTTGACGTGGGATTTGCAAAGTGTCCCTAGTTATACAATTGATTGAAACTTTGATATTTAAAATGCATACATGCGCAACTCAAATTTTATTTGTTATTGCGGAAATATTTGGTTAAAAGTTAACTTAGAATTTTTAATCAATTTTTTTCTAAATAGAAGTTTAACTGCTATATTGGTGGTTTCATTTTACCTACACGCAGTATTTATTAAATGACATTTTGAGGATCACTTAGTGCACTTTTCAATGTGCACCTTGGTCACTTTACTTAAACTGTAGTTACCCAACTTCATAATATTGTTATTAACCCTATTTCCACTACTGATACCTTTACGTAACAAAACCCATTTGTCCGCATTTGTGAACAATTTTATCGAAGCCTGTTAAGTAATATTGAAAACTTTTTACATGACACATCTATGGGGTAGGTGCTACTTAGGCAATGATGAAGATATGTGTGAAAACATATTCTTATGCCTCAAGTACAAGCAAATATGATTTTTTTCAATGAGGACTCCAATTTTTGTAAAAATATTTAAATTATTTCCATAGCTAGTGTTCAGATAATGAGGCGTTTTATGTCCATGGGAACAAAAACTACCATAAAGTATTTAGTTTTTTTAAATAATTTGTGAAAGAACCCTCCAGGTGTGCCGTGTGCAAAGTCAGGTGACAATTCTCTATCGCGTGGTGTTTTTTTGAAGTCATCACAAATTTTGAAAACTTCCTAGTGAAAATAGGGTTAACAACATTTTTACAGCATACCTCTTAATTATTTTAATTCACCACCAGATTCCTCGAAAACCCAGCGTATATCTAAGGAATATTTGCTCATGGCAAATTCTTAATTGGTGAATTCGATGAAATTTTTCCGGAGTATGGACTTGATTAAATTTTATAATGTATAAGCAGAGAGAGTAATAGGGGTGATAGATGACAATATAACAACATCTTTTAAAAAATCAGACAACACGTTTGTCTCTTGCGGTCTCGTATTCCCTACACATACCTTAATTCCACATGACAATTTTTCAATATTGGGAGAATAAATTTGCTATTTTAAGTCAGTGGTTATTTGCACTCCAAGATAATTTACACATGTGTTTTGAGTAATTTCGTTATCACAAACATCCATTTTAATATTTTCATTGAATTTTCGTTGTTTTCTAGATGAAAAAATGATTCATTGACTTTTATCAGAATTGAATTTCGATTCTTACCATTTTCAGTGTCTATCAAACTGATAGAATAATACCACAATTGGATATGTAACTAAGATAAAAGTTATACAGAAGATTAAGTGAATTTAATGCACGCTGTTTCTTTTTTGCTAACGGTATAAGAAATAATTAATAAATCAAAGAAACGTATTATCCTAATAATGTCAATTCTATAAACATAGCAAAAAATCTATACGCGCCTCGCACATTTAACCAATTCGCAGGTTACCTCTGTGATTATTAAGTTTATGGTAGGACGATGTGATGTGTCTTAAAATCATGTAACTCACTGTGGATTAGGGGATTTAGTAGAGGGCAATGTGTAATTGGCAAGAACAGTTTTCCAAATGATATCGCACAAAAAATTAAAAATTGAAATGCAAACATATAATTATTACATTATATCAAATTTAAAAAACAATATTACCATCTAGAAATGTCGGATAAAATTTTAAAATCATTCTTCTTGTTTCAGAATTTTTGAAAAATAGTTTAGAAAAATAGTGATCATAGAAATTATTTTATATAGTAGTTAATTTTTAAATATTATTTTATTAAAAAATATTAAATTATTATTTTCTAAATAACTGCACTCTGAATTAGTTTTCGCAAATGACATTTAATTGCTAGCTGTAGTAATTTGTTAAAAAAACTTGTTTTTGAAGGAAAATATTGCAAGAATTTTTTCTAAAAAATATTTGGGTGTTCTAAATTTTTTGAATACATTTTACAATATTTAATCATAATTGACAAAAACCAGTATTAGACTTTATTTTTCTTCTTAACATCAGTCTACATATAATTTTGCATGATCAGCTGTATTTTGTAACCAAATTTTTAGCAAAATTTAAATAATAATGTTAACGATTTTTTAAAATCTGAATCATTCTTTCCTGAAATTTTATGGATTTCATAATTAAAATGAATGCACGACCAATTAAGCGCATTAGCATCGAAACATTACAAAATGATTGGTGCCGGTGTTTCTGGTTTTGACACATTTGCAAAATAGTTTATTAATTATTTACATAAAAGCTCATTAAACTTCAACCAAATACACAACCAAGCACCTAAAAAAATCGACTAATTCCAATCAATAGAGATAAAGGACATGTTTGTAAGGTATTGAATTAAAAAATGCTGTAATAGAGATTTGATTCAAATAAAATAATTGTAAGGAACTCAATAAATTTCACACCAGTCATTACATTTTTTAATGAGCAGATTCACTTTTG
This sequence comes from Hofstenia miamia, assembly GCA_900660155.1. Taxonomy (NCBI): domain Eukaryota; kingdom Metazoa; phylum Xenacoelomorpha; order Acoela; family Hofsteniidae; genus Hofstenia; species Hofstenia miamia. The sequence continues at coordinate 958,770 of CABFPE010000017.1, read as the reverse complement.
AAAAAATTCATGAATGCAAACTTCTATTGAATTTTTAGCAGTTGGAACTCTGATCATGTTGCCAATAATTGTCCAGGGTTACACTCAAAGTACGTCTGTGAACTTTCATATGAAGGTTGGAAAAATTTTTTCCTGGCCTCTTGCGTAGTCCAAAATGGTTTTGAGAATTATAAATATACAATTAATACCGCCCTTCAATAAATTTAAGGTTTTGAATGCCAAAAATCAATATGAAAAGAAGTGAGTACATTAAAAACGTTTATGAAAATGCGTCTACTTGTTTTCGGAAAATGTTTAATATTAAATTTTATAGATTTTCCGCCAGTAGTTTACAAAGCATTTCTGAAAATTTATTCCATAAAAACAATGGCTTGCATTCAATAAAATATTGTTGGATGGAATTTTAATTAACTTACAACATGCAAATATTATGAAACTCAATGCCGTTTGAATGGTGCGCAGATTAATAATTTCTTAGAAAGCTTAATAACGAGTTTCATCCAGGAGTTAGTAATTGAAAAGGAAATAGAAAAATTACCTGCATTTTATCAATGAATGTAAGAGTTGACTGGTATTAAGATTTTCTCATTTAAATCTTAACGCTTTGAAGTCAGGCTATTTTCCGCATAGGAAAGCGGATTAAATCTATGTGCGTAAAAATCAGGAAGTTGTTCTTCGGAGAAATAAATTAGAGGCGCGTGTAGACAAATGTAAAACTCAAAAACTAACGATCAACTTTTTCAATGCTTTAAATCAAATTTAATTTAACGAAATTCATTTGGGAAATTTCCAAAAATAATGAGAATTTATTAAATAATTCGTTGAAATATGAGCTTAGTTAAGTGAGATTTTACACTTCTGGGAATTCATAAAGTTAAGGCGTGCGAATTATTGAATACACTTGAAAATATCATTTTAATATTACGATTGAGGATGCCCTAAAAATACATTGGAAAGTGCTCGTGACATTTTGTATGCACCCATCACCACCTATAACCGTCACCTATCTGTAATTCCTTAAATTTCCAGACTAGCTGTACTTTTCTTATTGTATATACTTAAATTCAAATAAGACGATATTGTAAATAACAAATTCAAATTCAGTGAACATCAATGTTATGAACAATCTGAGGTGAGCAATGAGAAATACCTTAAGAAAATTATTTTTTAACAACTAGCAAATTATATATATATATTTATGATGGTTGATTTGTGGTCTTTCTAACAAAAACTGTTTCGCTAAAATTAATGTTAAGGGTTGGAACATTACTGGCTAACGCAATGAATTGCAACACTCCCTTAACGATTGATAGCACACTCTATTGACATCTAGAAACTTAAATGAAATGTGTGTGACTTAGCAACAAAAATTGACTGAATTCATTTAATTAACTTAAATCAGAATAAAATCTAACTCATATTTAGTTAATATTTTCAGTACCCCATGCATGTACATGGCTACTCTATATACTATAACGTTGAGCTTCCGTGAAAGTTGTGTGCTCAATCGAAATCTTCTATCATAAATCATTCTAGTATTTTTTGTTGTATAATGTGCAAGTGAACTAATAACTTTTAAATAATAGAAATTCAGAGATAAAACTGCTTTGCATATACTTTAAATTTGTTTCTAAAAGCAGCTTCACTAAAATCTTATTATTAATTCCTATAGAACTGTACAATCCCAGGGTTTTTCAGAAAACTGTATGTGGCTTTTATAATTTTAAAACATTAATCTCTAGAAAAAATATTATTATCTAATAGCGAAAATACTAAAAGTTCATCAAGATATTGTTTTGCCAAAAGATAGTGCAGCTGCACTCTATATTTTAAACACAAATCAGCTGCTTTGTATGTCCAAATTTTTGGATTAATATCAGAACTTGTCCTCTGAATTTAAAATTTAAAAAATAGTGCAGAAATAGAAGAAGGATGTAAAAGAAAATATGATAACCTCATAAAATGCTTATTATGCTAGTGCAACAAGATGGTTACACTTGATTTTGTTCACACTGTCAAACAAGTTTCCCCACGCGTATTATGAAATTTAGAAAATTGGTATGTGGACACATTTATGGTGCAATGTGCACCCGTGAAATGGGTAGCATTTGTGACAAAAGTTCATGAAAATATTAATTTTTGTTGAATGAAAAATCTGATTTTTGTACAGACATTCAAATTCTTCTCATGCCTAATGGTCGGATTCTATGGTAGTCTAAAGCCCATGGCAGCAGAAACACACGTCTTAGCGCCGTAGCCGCGGGGAACTTTGATGCGGGAAAAGACATGCTTGAATGGATTTGGGACCGGGTGAAAATGAAAGATGAGACAGTTATCTATTCTTTAGTGTTTTGAGATTTTATATACATTTATTAGGTCTTCAATTATCACATTTTAAAATTTCTTGAAGATAACTATAAAATATATTAAAAAATGCGTGGCATAACATAGGTTAATGATAATAAATATTTATAGTGAATAATATTTTGAATTTCTTAAGGTTTTGTATAATAAGTCAGCTAAGGACCGGTTCTAGTATGTACTCAAGTCTGCCTTGAATTTCATGATCATTTTTGGCAAATTTAATAAGTTAGCTAAGAGATATACCTCTTTTGATTGAAGGAAATTCTAAAATTATACTGTCTAGGCTGATACTCATCGCACCCGGTGTTGATTGCTGTCCCACCAAAGTCGGTGTGGCTCTGGACGTTCGTTTTATCTATTTTGACATGATTTCTGTTATGAATGATAGAGGAAATATTGTGCCTTTTAAGAGTATTTTTTCTGATGACTGCATTGTTCGCTTTTTGTCAAATGTTGTTTTGAGGTCTCTTCGATTACAAAGGCTTCCGATATGCATCAGAATGAATTGTAATTGTGTTAACTGCTTTAACAAAATTCTTACAAATCTCAACAATTTAAGTTGTTTAGCTCTTTAAAGCACATTATTCTGCAATTTTGAAACACTGAGATCACTGACATCAACGAAGGTAAAGATCACAAGCAACTGTCGGGCAATATCCTGAAAAAGTGGTTTAACAATGCATTATTTGTTCAGATATATTGCATTGCAGAAATAATGAAGTTCCTTTAAATAAAGTTAGCTATGAGAATTGTAGATAGGCTTCATAGCATTTTAAATTGGTATGTGAATTGTAAAATTTCATGCTTCATCCTTATTTGATATACTACCAATAGACTCAATTAGTTTTTATTAATGAATATGGCAAGAGTACTACTAACTAACGGAATTGTGTAGCTAAATATTACATTCAAAAATTTGAATTGTTCATTAATTTTTTGGGGAAAGTGAAATTCGCTAATAATACCTGAATTTTCGTTAAAACCAACCAGATACCAAAGTTGGAAATCGATCCACTTGATAAAACAGAAACAAAGCTTTGAGAAATCTACCATCAACTCTGCAAGAGGCTACTAGAATGCATGCACAGGAACCAAAGACAAGTTTAGATATACGTGATATTCAATCAAATTATTCATTCGAATATGAAATTTATTTTTGTATTTAGAGAGGTTACATTTTTTACATTTAATGTGTTCTTATCACATTGAAAAGAGATAAATTTATACTAAGCCCCCAAGCGACAGAAAATATGAATTTTCAACCTCAGCATTGTTAATATGTTGACACATTCTAAGCCTCATTGGTCTTATAAAATATGCAGTAGAAGACCTTTAACTTTGAGATGTCTAACATTTTGTTTTAAGTTTATACAAGAAATAATTTTGCATTATTCCTCAAAATATGGCACTAATACTAATAAGGCTTAGGTCTAATCTAAATGTCTGGTTCAGTCATCGATTTTATCAGAAATTTTTGACAAAATGCTGTTGTTTTGGTTCAAGGCTAATAGTTTTTGTCAGCAGACTTTTTTCAGAAGAACCGGATTTGATATATTATTCGCATCACCAATTTTTGGACAGATGGATTATCTGTGATCGATTTACTATCTCGCAATTATGTTTTGATTGACAGAAGTAGGAAATGGCATCTGTAAACAACAAGTGATTAGAATTTGAAGTTGAAATATTTTAACTTTTGAAACTCGGTTTTTTAGGTGCGAATGAGTAACCGTACTCGATTTTGAATGAAATTTTCTTCCCATTCGGCGACACCGTAGCCGGGTATTAGCTTAAAAGTCCATTTTTGCAGGTCGATAGATTAAGCATATTAAGAACATTTAGAAAATCATTACGCCGAACCCTATGCATTAGTGTAAGAATAAGCGTATAACTGTTCCATAAACAAAGCGCTGGTTGGCTGAAAATGGTAAGCTTCGGTGAGCTCTTATCACACATTGAAGCTCCAGATATGATATCAAAGTGGCTTATAAGAGTCCTTAAAATATCTTCAGGAATATTCTACTAACTCATTAAAGGTTTTAGGGCTCTTTGGTTGAGATGAAACACTTAGCAATATTTTGAAACTTTGTAGAAAACTTATTCAAACCTCATCAAAGTTTGATCTCTTATTAAAAAATGAATACTGGTCTTATGGCTTAGATTTATATACCATTCGATAATGCTAGCTCTCTTTATTCAGAATCTGTGTCCTAATTGCCTATACCTGGTCGAAGACAGGACTGAAAATGGATTTTCTTACAAATTATTAGTCTGTATTTCACATATTTCAATCTCAAATTCATTTTAAGGGCCTTAGAAACCCCTGAGTAATTTATTTCAACTTTAAGGAAACTATATTTTTATTTTGATGGTATATAAGGATTTGGGGAGCTTTTATGGTTTCTAGATGGTCCAGAGACGCTTAAAAAACTTAAGAACTTTTTTGATAAACCTAGTTTCACAAATCATTGCTTAGAAGATTTATAGAGAGATTAATAAGGTTCCTACAGCTTAGATCTTAATACCATTTGAAAGTTATAAATAGTCCAAAGGTGCTTCACATTGTGAGTTATGGCAGCCAAAATGATAATGATTCATTTTCAGCCCTACGATCAGACTTAAGAAGTTTTTGAGAGCTTAGACCCTACAATAATTTTCGAATAAATAGAAACATGTCATTGGGTTTCTTTAAGCTATATCGAATAACATATTGATCCTCTCTCCGCTAAAATAATATTAAAATTTGGAGAAAAAAATTTAGGTATTTTTATAATTGAGTTGCATTTATGGCACTATTAGACAAACCAAGGTAATATGTAATCTAGTAGGGTGAAAATTTAAGACCTTTTCCCGGTGTGAATTTTCTACCGAATTGGGAAAAGTAATCAAACACTGGAAAACGTAACCAATTTTGGGGTTGAAGAGCCTATATCTCAAAAAACGTTTGCACTTTTATGTAGTAACCAGGCATCTCGCTACACGATTATGATGATTGCTAAGCTCTATCTATAAGTTTTTTCACACTGGAACTTTTGGTTACTGTTTCCAATGGATTGATTGCCTTTTCAATCATAACCACAACTTTAAGCATAATTCAACCCTAGCCAAGGAATTCATTGGTGTTGAATATGAATTATTCCATGTTGCCATAGAAAGGTTAGACTCTTCATCATTGCAGACAGACTTAATATAAGCAAATTCATTTGTTAACCAAATAAGTATGTGAAAACATGTGAAGGTAAACTGAATTATGCCGCAAAATTATATAATTGCACACATCAATAGCATTATATTCACAATTATTTTATACTTCATAATGTAATTTTTTGTTATTGTGAGGATTTGGTTATTATTATTATTATTATTATTATTATTATTATTATTATTATTATTATTATTATTATTATGTTGTTAAATTTGCATATTCCTTCACAGGGGTGTCGTTCTCTATGTGGCCGGAGTGGGTACCACAATTTTCTAAAAATTTTCAGAATTTTTGAATGATTTCAGTGGCTTGCATATGTTAGACCACTTCAGGACAAAATTTCTAAAATATCATCAACAATTACATAAAAAAGTACATAAATGTCAGTTAGTATTACGTTTTTCTTGCATCCAGAATATTGTAGTGGGAACTCACTCTTAGCGATAATTTTCAGTGATCCATTAAAATAGAAAGTTCAAAATTTATTTGTTAAGGCGCTCATTTTGTACATTATTGTATTTTTTCAGTGTCGTGTAAACTCTAGTTGTTTTTGAGCACACCAACAACAATAAGATGAAGATTTCTACCTGTACATAAATATATGTATTTATAAGCAAAAATGTTACAAAAAGAAATTAACATTTCTCTAATAAAGGACTTCTTAACACCATGAGTTCAATTTAATGTCTCCTATGAAAGTGCGCTTGTTCGTACTAAGATGGGCTTAGCAGCTGCAGTTATAGCCATTGCTAAAAGCAGTTTACACCTCGCTACTTTGGCTATTAAATTAAGAAATTAATTGCAAGTAGTGCTAAAATTCGCGTCTTGTTTTTGCAAAAAAATCGGTTGGTTTTTCATATTATCGAGTGTTATGCGATGGATTGTTCAGTTGATAAACTTACGAATGACAAAAACCAATAGTCTGAACAGCGCATAAGAAGCTCGAGGACAACGTATATATATATATATAGCTATGCAAATTTTCAGTTTTTGAATTGACACTTATAAAAAGATTTTAAATTCCAAAGCATAGCTTAGATGACATGTACTTTGCGTACTTTGTTTCTGGCCTCAGTAAAATACCAATTATGAGCAAAATACTTTAAGGGTTTCAACTGTATACTGTATTATATATATATATATATATATATATATAT
>CABFPE010000017.1:941603-951881 GCA_900660155.1 Hofstenia miamia | reverse complement strand
TATCTACTTTGATTAATTAATAAAATGCGTCATTTACCAGTTGCAAATAATTATAATCAAGGATTTTGTAAAGGGACAATAAAACGAATAGGTCAAGCTTGAATAGCCAGCAGAAAGTGCGTAAAAAGAGAGGAAATTGCCGTCTGTGGCTGCTTCGACAATTTCCTACTCACAGCTACATCAAAGTATTTATAAATAATATATTCATTGATTATATTTTACATACATTATCCACAGAAATTCACTGTATGCGTTGTGAATTGAATTTACAACAAAATTCATGAACAATTCATGATTTTGCAAATGAAATTCCCTGTTTGTTTTAATATCTTTTCGGTACTTCTATTTATCAAATTTTTTCTCAAAAATTCTAGACATTAGAGAGGATGATTTTTCGCTGTCATTTTATTTGAATGATATTGCATGTGTTTTTTTTAGCAAGAAACACTATTTATTGTCAGGGTGGTCATATATGGCAAACCGAAATTTGTTGGCAATATAAAATTGCCGTATATTAAATTTCGAACATACTTTATGATCATTACGTAAAGTATCTTGAATTATAGGGAAATGTAAGTAGAATGCATTTCTCAAAAGCAATTCAGTATTATATAACAGTAAATTTATGGATTACCATTTTGGCCATATTTTTAACAATGCAATCCATAATTAACATAAATGGTTTTTCTTCCATTCCATTATGGAATCACAAAATTTTATGTAATTAAATGTTTGGAACATTAAAGTGCAAACAAATCAAGGATTTCAATTAAGATAAAATTAAGGGTTGATAAATGTTTCAATAGGTGTACCATAGTTAGACTACAGTATAAAATATTAAATAGCTACAAAGTTTAAGTAAGCTTCCAAAATAATAAATATATATTAAAACATCACAAACTAAAATACAAATGGGCAACACTAAAAACATCTAAAAACAAGCAATAAAAATTCCGATTATGTTAAGAGGCTTTGCAGATTGTTTAATTTTCTTTAACTTCCTAACAGTTTTAGATTTACTAATGGATTTTGTTTGAATTTCCTTTTTAAAATGCCTAATGCTTCTGAATAAATACAACCAAATAGATACAAGAATGCTATTAAGATAAATAATCATTACAACAACTACACGTAGATATATTCTTAACAACCCTAAAAGTAAAAAGATTCCAAAAATTTATTCCTTACCTACTGGTTTCTAATCTTGAAGAGAATCAATGTTTCAAATAACTATCTACATCTTTAAGTTACCTTTAATGTAATCTTAAAATAATTATTTTTAAGAAATTTAAAATCAAGGCAAACATGCAGACTACAAATATGACATAAGCCAATACTTCATCCGTTAAAATTATTTTCTATCTGGATAAGCTAAAGTGATGCTTACTACTTAAAATATTCGTAAATAGTTAATAATTATTAAAATTCCATAGTGAACTAAATTTTCCAATACTCAGGCAGTTTTAAAATCAATTCGATTTCACGATATGTTTATAATGATCCTAAATTTAAAGAATGTCTGCTCTAAGCAAATTATGTTACGAATACGATTAGATTAGATTCACAGGATTCATTAAATATTTAAATAGCTATAAAACATTATCTGTCATCCAGAAAATTTCATTGTTCTGCAATACACTCAACGCTATTTTATTTGAATTCACTGAGAAGAGAAATCTTAAAATTTTCCCATATTTTAAATTGTCGAAATAGATGTTTTGATTATTGAATTTTTGATGTTGAATTTTTTTTGGAATTTGTATTAAACAGGTAATGCTAGATCATTGAATAGGTAGGCTTGTTCCAACAACTCAACTCGAGGACCCGAAACCAACTCGATATTAGCTTATAATGTCTTAAAATTCAACGATCTTTCGCTATTTATCGTAAGTTGTAAGACATTAGGCTTAGTTTGCTTTTTGGCAACATAAAACATCGAACTTCATGAGCAATTAAAAAAATCAATTATAAAAAAATTATATAGAAATTCAGACTAAGACAATCAATGAAATTATAATATATATAAAACTAAATCGAAAAATGGGTATGATAAATACACAGATCTTCTCATCATGCTAAGTAGTGATTTGGAGATATATTAAGCAATGCTTAATAAGCATGGTTCAATTACTGTCATTCACTAATTCATGTACGGCGTCTCTTTAAAACATCATTTTTAAATTGGTATGAAAAGGGTTTGCAACAGAGAAATAAAAATTTCTTGAACTATGTGTTAGCGATAATGCATTATATAGATAAGTAGGCTATACTTTTATTTAGTTTTTTAGCTTGTTAAAATTTCATTTGCCTATGTCAAATATACAATGTATACCTTCTGTATTTGCAGTGATCTGAAAATTCAATTAACACATTTTGACATTTAAAAAATTGATTAGATTTTTCAAACGTTTAAGTTCACTAAACAATGTTGCTTAGCATTTTGTCTAGAGACGCGGTAATTCGATTGTCTCGACGGGAAAAAAATCTACTTAGAACATGGTAATGTCTTCTTAAATCCTTTAAATGCCGCCAACAGCATGTTTCAAACAAAGCTCTCATAGACAAGGACTTCCTGTATTAAATTTAACGTCCAAATAATCTCATGGGTACAACTATCGTTCGAGTGGATTCTATTGGTAGCAATAGTGAATTATATTTGTAAAATATTGCTACATGTATATGCGTCTATATATTTGAATTTGTAACAATTACTATTTGAGTAGAAAAGCAATAAATCGAAGTAATATATTTAAAATTAACGAAATTTTCATAACTATCCTGCAGAGCATTATTTTTAACAAAAGTTGCTACATTGAAGGGGGGCTAGCAGTTTAATGTAGCAATATTTTCTTTTTAAAGCTAATGATGATGTGTTATTCACCATAGTGCTGATCAAGTAGATTCAACAACCAGGTTCCCATCAATTTGCTGAATAATATTTAGTCTCTAATGCGTTCCTCACTTACAAAAATCACTTTACTTTGTTGGTAAAATTGGTTAACAATGGACCAGTTGTAAATATGTAGAAATGTGATTTTTATCATTCTTGAAATCAAGGATGTTACTGATTGAGTAAAATTTAAATGAGTTTGTTAATATTGAAAACATTGATAATTTGGGTTCTTGCTGAGACAATATATATAAATCACATAGCAACTAACTTGCTCATTAAAATCCAATTGAGATTAGAGATAAATAAACAATCCTACCTTTTAAAAATGAGAATAAATTTCCCTACTACCGACTGGTGGAAAAGAAAATGGAGTGAACACGGAGCGTTAGTCCCTTTTACCACCATTAATAACTGCATTTGTCTGAGCAAAGTGAACGGCGCACGACAGTTCTCTCAGTGAAAAATTGAATCGATTCACTTAGACTCAAATTCCCAATTTACTTAAACCCCCTTTCAAATTAAAAGTAGAGCAACTAATTTAATTTCACAAAATAGAAACAGTTTTGCAGACAGTTGGTATTTTGCTTTAAAATTCTACTCATAACAAAATATTTTTTCTTAGCATTTATATAATAGTTGATTTAAGGTTTTTTCAAAATAGAAATCTTCAATTATTCTGATGTACTCTATAATTGGATAGCTAATTGAAATTCACACAAAATCAATCTTAAAAGAAAAATAAATTATAATAGAATTCAAAGATCTCTTTGATGTTGGTGCCTTATCATAAAATGCACTTATATTCTCCATTACTTCTTCTTCAGTGATGTTTTCCGGATCANATTCACACAAAATCAATCTTAAAAGAAAAATAAATTATAATAGAATTCAAAGATCTCTTTGATGTATGTGCCTTTAGATTTCATATAATGTTGAACAAAGCACGCGGATAGCAAACAGTTCTACATTTTTCTAAACTAAAACGTGAGAGTCTTCAAGACTAAATCCCAAGAGCATTGCAAGTCATTGAATTATTATTAGCAGACGTGCATTCTTGTGAGAGGACATCTTAGTGCTAGACCATTTGAGTTAAAAATAATATGTAGAATTCCTCCAGAAACTTAAGATAAATGTAAGCAATCTTAATCAATTGTAAAAGACAAATTTCTCCAAACCGAAAATAACAACAAACTACTGATAAACATAAATTACTTCAAATGCACATACACTGCAAATCGAAATAGACAAAAAATGTTGCACCTTTGCCTACAAAGCCATACATGTGCTATTTTCATGTTACCAAACATCTTGGAAAAATTATGCATCTTGTTACAAAAGAAATTTCAACATACGAAAGGCAAAATTTTCAAAATACAAAATCTATATTTTGCCGATGGTAAACATGAACGAAAATGGAGAACTACAAAGCGTATGAAAACTTAAAGCAAGAGTTATCATTTTGACAAATATATTTCGAATTGATAAAGTTTTCTACGTAGTTTTTCGCATTTTGCTGTGCAGTAGTTTAGTGGGAATAAAAATTTATAGCAAGCTTTGTTTCATTCATATCAATTAGGAATTTGGCTAGGTGTTGAGATGAAATGTCTATTTACGAAAAAATAACTTTAAGAAACGTCTTTCAAATCGAATTTATTTTGACAAGTAAAATGAAACCGCTTCTTCTTAAACTTAATCCATTATTCATTATTGGGATTGAATTTTAGCTGAAGCGAACTCTACCCTATGCTATCTTGAAAGCTTTGGAATTTAAAATAGCCATTCAATATTTCACTTATTTCATGATTTATATATCAAACATTATACATGTATATATATATATATATATATATATATAATGGGTATCCACAAAAACTAATTCGTAAAATTATTGATAGGAAATTCTCATCCAATACGCAATATTTAAGTTCTACACATAACCAAGACAAAACAAAAGTATGCAGGAAGTTACTATTTATAAAATCTCGAGAAGAACAACTGAAGAAAGCAATCCGATCATACAACAAAGAATTACAATCTTCGAAAATTTGTCCAGTATTTTACGCAAAAGGACTATCAAAATATTCCCTAATAAAGATCATATACCCATTTCACTGTCTTATAGTATCGTTTATTGATACGACTGTTATGAGACTAGAAGGCATTTAAAAACTCGGGCAAGGGAACATATAAGAGGGCCTCTACAATCCAAAATGCTTATACATGGATATGAACCTATATTGAAATATTTTAACATACTAATAAGACACTGTGAAACTAAAATCGCAGAAGCAATATGCTTTAAATCAACTAATAAAACATTATTAAATAATCAAAGACATCAATCAAATTTTAGTATATTTTGAAGATCTGAATCACTAAAAGAAAAAGTTCGGAAACATTTCTCGAAAAACTTGAAAATGACAAGAATTTTTGTCGAAACATGTCGCAATAAAACGTAACTTAAAAATGTTCAAAGTCTTAAGATTGTAACCAGTACATATATATATATATATATATATCTTTTTTAGAGATTACTTTAATAAATTGGTTAAATTACTAGGACTAAATGCATTTGAAGAAAATATTATATTAACAAATTTATAAAGCAAGTAATTCACAAATTGAAGTGTTTAATCTTTAATATTATTTCAAACTGCAGTTGCTGTGTAATGTAAGTCCCCTGTACCTACAATTCATTTCGTGCATATTAATTTAACTACTCAAAATTCAGACAACATCGATTTGCGTTTTAAAAATGCCTGAGAAATTCTCAGCTCCTATAAAGACTTCATACCAGACCTCACATTTTGGAATCCATAAAAAATTTCGATGAAACCAGTTTATTACCTGTAATAAAATTTATAGGACGGCTGGTACATNAACCAGTACATATATATATATATATATATCTTTTTTAGAGATTACTTTAATAAATTGGTTAAATTACTAGGACTAAATGCATTTGAAGAAAATATTATATTAACAAATTTATAAAGCAAGTAATTCACAAATTGAAGTGTTTAATCTTTAATATTATTTCAAACTGCAGTTGCTGTGTAATGTAAGTCCCCTGTACCTACAATTCATTTCGTGCATATTAATTTAACTACTCAAAATTCAGACAACATCGATTTGCGTTTTAAAAATGCCTGAGAAATTCTCAGCTCCTATAAAGACTTCATACCAGACCTCACATTTTGGAATCCATAAAAAATTTCGATGAAACCAGTTTATTACCTGTAATAAAATTTATAGGACGGCTGGTACATGTCTCGTAAATTTGAAATTGCAATCTACATTTCTATCATGTAAAGTAAAATTTTCTTCTATAATCTAGAATTTCCTTGAACACTTAAATAAATGCCAGAGGTTAACGACATTATCTATAACTTTTATCAATTAAACCAACTTTAAAGAAGTTATAGAGTTGCTTCTGGTATGGAAGTCGTATTTTTGAGAATACTTTTTCTAAAACCCTTGGATTACAGTTGAGCCATGACTAAGTATGTAGAATCATTCAAACAGCAAATCGCGGAGTAAGAAGTTAATCGTGAAAAGTCCAGAACACAAAGCTTTGTGTTTTGCAGGAATATGCTGTAATTCCCACTATAACAGCAGAGATAGGATGGGACATATGACCTCTAGCAAACTGCCCATAGTGATTTAACCACATTTAGTCACATGTCACATAGGCTTTTGTCACTAGCAAAATAATTTGCATATTGATGTTAAGTAGTTTTGGACTCTTAACTATTGATTTCTCACCCAGCAAAATGAAATGACATCGTCAAACGAGATATTCTATTGCTAAATATGTTGCAAAATTGCATTCTATTATGTCTTATATATCAAGAATTAAATTTCATGTCAGAAGTTCAAGTGCATTTCAAATCTAAGATGAATATTGACTTTCAGATTTTAGTGTATATTTCAGTTAACTTAGGTAAATCTAAATTTTGAGCAGACAAATTAGCAAGAATTCTATCGTGGTAGGCGTTAAAATTCATCACTGATATCGATTACGCATTATATTTATGAAAAACAATATTGAGATGGTGTGAAATAATAAAATTGATTTTTAGAAAACTCATTGATATTTAAACCACTGCAATACAAGAAACAACTAAAATGAAACAGTGATATTCTTCATTCTTTGCTAAGCATAATATTTGTAAAAATTATGAAATTTAAGATTTACATATAAAACAGATAATAGTATAGGAAGGGCATATTTTCAACTTTAGTGATTTACTGGACTTTGTTTTAAAAAAGCTCAAGATAAACAAAACAGTTAAAATGTTTGTGTAATTATTATAAATGTATCAGAAGCAATACTGCCTTTCAAATTTTTATTGTTTCTGAGAAATTCAAGTGCGCTAAAATTCCCGTTTTAACCGATTGAGATAAATTATCCACTATAGTAAGCAATAGTAATTCAAATACTGCTTCAAATTGGAAATTATATATAATAAAATTAGACTGGAAAAGTAATATTTAAAAATGCATATCTTCCACCAACACCTGAGCTAGTAAGTGGTAATTATTAATTATATTAAAGCCCAAAACGAAAATTATAATGATAGCGTAGGAAATCCTGGATAAAATAATGATAGTGTCATAATGGGAAATATTGACTATCATAAACATTAAATTTGATTAAAGACAAAATATCCTTCAAATACTTTCAAAATTGGCAGGCATTCTATATAAAAAGCCTTTTTTAAAGGTCCAATGATTCAAAAAGTGGGAATCTTTTCAAAAAGTTAGTTATTTAACAGTTTCGTGTAGTTAACAAACATTGGCATACTTCTCAATGAGTTTAAATAAAGCCACTGTTAAATGATTTTCACGCAAAAAGTACGAGAATAATGACAAAATTTTTGGAACCACATCATCAGATTGGAAAAAATTGTTTTCCCAATAAATGCTTTGTTCTCGAACTGTAGTTTCAGAGAAAACAACTATTCATCAAAAACTTTCTTCAATAAAAATTTTGAGTTGCATCTTCTAGTATGGCTGTTTTCTTGAACAAAGTTCTAGGAAAGTGGATTCTTACGTTCATACTGATATTTTTGGAACAATTTTTAGCATCAAATTTACAAGAAAAGTTTCTACTCCTTTCAAGACAATACTTGTTGTCATACATACAAAATGCTCATGAAATACAAAAGAAAATGGCGAATTCTACTTTTTCTTGACTCTTCAGGAAAAATTTAATTTATAAATAATAAAATGTTTTTGGCAAAATCAAAAGTTCATACCTACAGAATTGAACATTTGAACGTGAGTGATTTTAGGGCTGTTTGCTTATTAGAAAATCTAGTGCTATGAAGAACGATGGCTGCTCAAAAAATTACTGATGACATGTATTAAACTTTTTGTAACATGGTGTTTTTTTCAACAAATATTTAAGCAAGTCCCTCTGTTCAGTAACTGAGTGTAAAGCAAAAAAACGACTAAAAGTTTGTGGAAATGTGAGATGTGATTGTTGATGCAAATATTAAAGCCTTTTCTCTGTAAATATATAAGTTTGTCTGGAAATTTCCAAATAAACGAGCAGAATGCCTAAGTAGAAAATTTCAAAATTGCGTTTATAAATGAATTCTATTATTTTATTCATTTAACATCATGCTATCATATTGTCTAAGTCATTCTAAATCAAGAATGTACCTATTTTAATAAATCTATGCTTTCCGATGTACATGTATGTGCAAAAACAATAATGTTAGTTTCTCAATTCATACAATTTTTTTTAAGTGACGATAAGTTACAAGTTGGAAGAAAACAAAATTTCTGAAAACGAATCTTCATGGTACCATACTTTGTACTAGACTAAAAATAACATAGTGATTCTAACAGCCTTAACTCTTTTTATTTTTTAATTCGTTTGAAAACAAACTACAAATTTGGTGCGACATTAGCGACCACGATAACTAAGGCAACAATCTTCCGTCCACTATTTTGACAGAGTTGCATTATTTTTGTATTTTAAATCATTTTGTATCCACAGTTTTATATGGAAGATACTGAAATACTCAATTGGCAATAGTATCCCACAGTTTGAAATGATCTGCAATATGATAACCTGTAATTAAAGTGCACATAATTTTTGGAAGGTGTCACCAATGTTCAATGCTATTATTTTATCTACATGCCTTATTATGTGGTGTGAATTCTTCCATAATCTGAAATGTATTAATAGATTGTTTTAAACTGCAAAGTAAGTCGTTATACACAATGAGTTCTACAACATCAAAGAAGCTTACAATAAAGATACTATGTAATATCCTAGAAAATTTTGGATGCAACGTTATTTTAACTATTACTGCAATGACAGTAATCAACTAGAGTTATATTTAAAGGCTTTTTTAAATCATATTTTCGTATTTTTATTGTCATTTAATATTTCTATATTTTTGGATATTTTGTTTTTCTGTATATTGATACATTTTCTGTCATTCAATGTATTTGATGTGCCACTAATATACAGTGTCAATATAATAAGTCCAAACATTGCCTCTAGAAGTAGGTATAAGATAATATTTATACAATTAAAGTTAATGGGTCATTCTTTAAACTTTGTCTGATTGCTTAAAATATATAGGATTTTGAATGAAGCCTGGTTTTGCAATTGCTTACTAAAATCAGCATTCAATAAATTTTAATATTCTATTAACATGTCTGGAAAAGAATTAGAATAATGCTGCAATGCAATTATTGTGTGCTGCGCATAGGTACATGCATGATTAATATTTAGCATGTCATACTAATTGTTGATTGGTTACATTTTATAACTGTTAGCAGAAATATAATGTGTGTGAATGATAATCATTACTCATTTGGTTTTTAGTGTGTCGCGTTGCAATGGAATATTCAAATTCAGCGTGCAGATTTTATGTGTATACCGAGTATCATAATGGAACATCTGCCGGAGATATTCACAGGAAATTGACCAATGTATGGCCAGATGATGTGCCTTGTTTGGCTACGATTTATGGATGGATTGCCAATTGCAAAGCAGAAACATTGTCAACGGAAAAAGGGCACAGTTCTGGTCGCCCTTCGTCATCCAGTTGTCCTGAAAATGTCACCAAGCTGCAAAAACTGATCGAAGAAAATGACAGCGCATCATTAAGGCACTTGGCTGATCTTTTGGATGTAGGAAAAGATACTGTCAGAACCATGCTGAATCAATCTCTCAATATGAGAAAAATTTGCTCTGTCTGGGTTCCGTATTCCTTAACAGAAGTCCACAAGCAACAGCGGGTGCAATGTTGTCAAGAGGATATACGGCTCTTTCATGAACTGGGCATAGAGCAGTGGTGCCGACGGTATGTCATTACAGATGAATCTTGGGTACCATTTTCTCCAATTCCTTGGAGGCG
>CABFPE010000017.1:930738-941411 GCA_900660155.1 Hofstenia miamia | reverse complement strand
GGGTACTGACAGGAATGAAAAAGTCGATAGTGAACGCTACAAACAGTTTGTCCAATACACTATCGACAAATTTCGCCGTGAACGGCATGGGAGAGTACGGCAGCACGAGATTATCTGGAGACAAGACAATGCTCGTCCTCATGTTTCCCAAGTCACGACACAATTCTTTCGCGACAAACAAATCGTTCTCTCGAAACAGGCGCCATATTCACCAGACCTCAATGGTTGTGACCGTTGGATCAACAAATGGCTGAAACTGCAATTGAAACAGCAACAATTTGAAAGTAAAGAAGATCTGCTTTCCGCTGCGCGACAGGCCCTCACTTCTATTGAAAAAAGGAAGATGTTGGAGGAAGCAAATAAATATATCGCCCATTGTGAACATGTCATCCGACTCAACGGTGATTACACTGTCCAATAAACATGAATTGTTATGTTCTTTTTGTGTTAAATAAACGTTTTGGCATTATTCTAATTCTTTTCCAGACATGTTAATAGTATGCAAAGTAGAAAACTCATTATTCTCATCACAAAACTCAGGTTACTCATGCTACTTCAAGTGCCTTTTATGTGCTCCAAGAAGAGAAAAGGAAAACCATTGTCCAAGAAATACAACGAGTTCTTCTACACTACATGTTACTTCTACCTTGCAAAGAATACAATGCGATGCCTTTTCCCACATTGTATACTAAGTACTTACATATATTGGCACTGGATACATTTTTGTAAAATCTCAATTATTTTTCGGTTTTAAAATCCATGTTTAAATGACACATGCTCAGTAAATAATGGCTCAAATTATCCTTGACTTTTGCCAAAGGGATTGAAGAACAAGATTGCGAAATCTATATTGAGAAAAAAGAGAACACATTCAAACAACAATCAATGATGATGGTGACAACCATCCGCTTGAATAGGAGAAATCCAAAATTGTTGATTCTTCAGTAAACATAGCATGTTATAAGCTAGCTAAGGACCTGTTATGGACATTTTCAATCCACAACAATGCTGTCACAATTAATTAATGTAAGCTTAGCTATTTGCGTGATTATAGATCTAAGAAATAGTTAATACAATACGCAATATTCCCACTTGGAGTGGCACATTAATACATATTCGCGCTCAAAGTAATAAACCTGAGAACAACAAATATGTTTCCTATCTGAGTAATAAATATTATAAAGAAGTATTCAAATCCAACATGACTTTATGCGGAAATTCATCCACAAGATTTTCTAAGCATTCGTTAATAGCCAAATACTACTAGTCCGATAAAAAAGGCTACATTTCTTGCAAACGGGTCACAACACGGTGAATTACAAGCAAAAATAAATCATGTTGTTTCCAGGAAAAATGTATACATATTTCCAAATGAAACAAACAATAATCCAAAAATATAAAGCGCATAGCAAAAAACGCAAAAAGAGCAATGGAACTTTGGCATGCACCAAAGATGCATTGCAAATAACTACTATTATAATAATAATGCTAATGAAGTGATTCCAGATAAAACACTTGAGATGCTTCTTGACAACCAAGGCAGGATTGAAAATATTTATGATGAATTTAGGAATAAAGTTGACTAGTTTATTTACGCGGGTAGTAAGGTAACGGGGAGAGAGTGTACCAATGAGAAACACAGATGTTCTTGTGACAACATCAGCTATTTGCCATTTAAAAATGAATATATTTTATTGGACGTCATCTAGTGAAAGAATATTTTTTTGACGAAATTTAATTGAATGAACTATTTTTTATTTCTAAGCTAGAATAATGTATGGTTTCAACCAGGGGCGCAACTAACTTCAAATTTTAGTGGAGGCACATTATTTTGTTAAAAATTAAGGTGATGCTATACTAGCAATTTTTGTTCAAACCTTTGTCTGCAATTTTCTGTGTCACACTGAGCATTTTACATCAAAAAGTCTGTACAAAATGCCCAAGTATATGATGTATTTTATATGTATAGTTTGAATCAATAAGTCAAATCAAATTAAATTTTAAAAATATCAATATTTTTTTGTCAGTTTGTTTGTAATCTGCACAGAAATTTTCAGAGTCATATTTTCAGTATATGAAATATCAACATAGTAAACGCTTCACTGCAATCAAATGAAATATCATTGACTACACAAAAAAATTACTCATGTCACAAATAATTTTCTAACATACCACAATTTTTCTGAATTACAATCTGACATCTTTATACAAAATTTTCACAGCATGGTGCAATTAATTTATGTTTATACATCACTTTTGTGAACGATATTGTCCTTCAGGTCATCAAGATTTTGTGATATGAAAACATGGCAGACACACATCTTCAATGCATCCCCACACATCAATCAATGAAGATGGATCTGGTGATCTTGTTGGGGATCGTAATATCACAGCACCTGGAAATGATGTGATTTGTCAGCAGCTGATTTTGGATTCTCTGGCCAGAGGTACAGGCATTTAAATTTAATGAAACAATGGATCAATATAAATATACAAAAATGTTACGCATGTCTTCCCTTAACTATGGCTGCCGCGAAAAAAAATGCCATCTGTAATTTTTGAGGAAGATGTCGCTCCGATGGAACTATAATGACCACCAAGATAAACAAGATATTCAGGTTTTATCCCCGGCGGATTATATCTATAGGTGTATTGAAGGCACGTGCCTACCATGGTTCCATAGCACAAAATCTTGATGACCTGAAGCACAAAATCATTCCGAAAATAATATAAGTGATATTCAAAAAGACTCTCTAAACATCTGCAGCAAAAAAGCCCTCTGGGATGAAGCTGAAAACTTTTGCATTCAAAAGATCGCAATTTTCAGAATAGTTAAGGATAACTGGAATTTTATTAGAATGCTGATCATCATAGAGTACTGGATTTCGATTGTGAAGCAATCAAATATATTTAAATAATTTGATTTTACGTTATATTGTTACATAAACTATTTATATTCTAGTTAATAAGTAGTGAAATTATAAAGTAGTATAGTAAATTCATCCTGGTATATTTGCTGATGATTTCAAACACATTTAAAAGGCATCTCAGATAGTTGAAGCTAGGTTACTTTTATCAAAATCTCTAATCAATTTAAAATTAAGGCAGTCTTCAAAACAACACGATGAGGACGCTAGAGATAATTGAAATCGATAATCCTTAAAAATGCTTGCCTTCATAACAATTCCAAAACAACTTGGAGCTTTCTGATTGGCTAAAACAAGTTAAATCAATACCATTCATATTTTATGTCATTAAACAGGGATGATTACCAGAATATAGTATCTTATATTGTAAACGCTATTATGGTCTATGCATACATTTGCAAGCGTCGGTTAAGTTTAATGAATAAACTCCCACACTACAAATGTAAAGCGTCACTAATATAGTGCAATTCTTTGTAATGAGTAAGATACCACTATAAAATGATAAAATAGTGGAGAAAAATATAAAAATATATGATTTAGTATATTCAATACATATATTCTGTGCTTCAATAAAGTATTACATTTTAAAAAAATAAAAATTCAATGTAATAAGTAACGTGTAATATATACTAGTATTAAGCATAACAATCAATATATTACCAACGGTACTTTTGCAATATTGAGTCAACAATGTTGACTAATTCGTTTATTAAGATTTCAATAGTGCATCACTCCCACTGAACGACATTTGACATCAACACTTCACAACAAAAAATGTTGTAACCCGTAACCCGGTGAGCTCGTGATGAGTGCAGGGATCGATAAACCAATTAGCTGTCACGATACTGTTATGAAGTCACCCACTATCGACTTTTATCATCTGTCAAGAAATCGGTGATAAGAGTCGATAGTGTGAACACTCTATCTGCTTTTTTATCCGCTGATAAAAGTTGATTCTTCGAACGCTATTTCCGATTTTTTGGGAAAACAGCCAAATTTCTTTCATCTGATAATCTATTAGCTGATAAAATTCGATAGGGGGAACGGAACTAAAACTAGTCGAATACCTACTTGAAACCAATGGGTGATTTTCACTAACATTTAAATTTAAATATTTTTAGCCAAAATTTGCAAATTTAGTTTAAAATCTTAAAAAATGATACAACTATTAAAAAATATTTGCTAAATTTTGCAGAAATTCACTGTCTCTTTCTTGTCAGCTGAAGTCACCTTTTGACTTTCCAGAAATTTCTAAATTTTTTCTTTATATTTATCTTACAAAATAATAGTTTTGTGATTAGAAAGGTAGTGACGTCATCCAACAAAAAAGAGATTGTGAATTTCTGCAAAATTTAGCAAATACTTTTTATTAGTTGGTTTATTTTTAAGTAATTTAAACTAAGTTAAACATTTTTAACTAAAAATATTGAAATTTAAATTTTAGTGAAATTCCCGCATTGCTTACTTCCAAAACGTAAATTATTGTCGTTGAAATTCTTTAACTTCAAAATATGCAAACATTGCTTACATTCCAAAACCGACCAATTAATATACTGATGTATTTGTTATTTTACTTTCTGTCAATGAAAAGATGATAATTTATCTTCTGATGTAAACATCGATAGTCTGAACTCCCTTCCAACTCGCCTTTTTCTGATAAAAAATCGGATGATAAAAAAATTGCCAATGAGACGAAAATAATTGATTTTCGAATAGAATCTGCTAATATAAAAGTCGATAGTGGGAACACACCTTAAGGGACGTTACAAATATCGCCCGCATCACGCGCTCACCGTGTTGTTGTGCAGAGGGCCTAAGTGAGGCTCAAAATTTTTCGTTAAAACTGGCTATAGGTACAAGAAGAAAAATGTTAAAGAATGCAATGCATTTACCAGCATTTGCGATAATTCAACGTTTCCATGCATTCATGGGTCACCTAAATTATGCAATTATAGAATCTCTTATCTTATCTTATCAATTATTATTTACTGATCCAAAATGTTTTTTTGTAATAAACTTGATATCGTATTAGGGTGGGCATTAAACATTTCAAAAAAAATTCTTCCAGAACTAAGGTCTCAAAGTTAAATTTCAACTCTCACATTAATTTAATAGTTAGAAAATTAGCCATAAGGTATAAAAAGTATGACACTAGTAGTTAGGCAATGACCACATTGGGCGATAATTCAATAGTTCTATGTTTATATCATAAGTGACCTTATTTACGCAAACATTTTATTTACAGACCTAAGCGATATGCTTTATAAAAAACTTGATATTCAATTAAAGTAGCGCACAAACAACTTTGCGCGCAACCTTTCTTGATTTAATGAGGCGCACAACCAAAAGTTGAGTGTATGCGATTCCAACTTTGTTGGGAACTTTTAATTCATAAATTACGATTTTGTCATTTCTCACAGAGAAAGAATTTAACCGCGAATTATTATTTACATAACTGATTAAAATTACGTAAAATCCTTTCAAAACGAGGGCTTCTTTGTTTAGACTGCTTGATTGTATCGGTTGTATTGCGTTTTAGTGGTAGATCTAATTTTTAAACATATCAATAAATATAATTTAACCAAAAAATTGTACACAATGTTGAAAGTGCGTCCGCAAAATATCTTTGCTGTGAACTTTATAATTACCCAAAAAAGTTGCGCGCAAATTGTAAGTGTGTACGTTATATAAAATAGGCATTAAATATCTCAGGGAAAATTTCATCGAAACTACGCATTACATTTCTAGGTCAATCCTCGCTTTCTAAAAAAACTAGTGATATTGAATACTCTTACGACATTCTTCAAGCTAATCAAAAAACCTACCACCTTATAACGTGATTAAAATGCCAAGATTTACTCATAAACAAAATATAAGATCAAAACTTTTTATATGTGTTAAGCATAAGAATGACGTTTTAAAGAAATCGTTCATTAATGTCCCCATTCGAACCCGGAATTCGCTACCTAAACAAATAAAAAATATTGACAAATTAAAATCCTTTACTAAAAATCATTTAAAAATCTTAAGCAAAAATACTAAAAGAAATTGAAATACCGTGATTTAAGTGTAATTAAGATTTTCTTGTAAATTATACAGGGTCCCGCAGGTAAATTGGGACTTTTTTATGTTCATTGAAATTTCCTGATTTAAAGGATATAAGAGACAAATGATCATTTTAACATTTATTTTTGTGATCTATACGATTTATTGTACATAATCATTCTATATGATCACCCTTTGCTTTAATAATTTTGGAGATTCTCTGGCGAAACGTTGAACAACTCCTCTTCACTTCATTGGCATCAAGATCATGGAATGCTCTTTGAATGGATGTCTTTAGGGAGTTAATATTAGGGTGAGGCTTAGTGTTAGACCTTCCTTCAATCACGCTGAACAGCCAATAGTCACACACATTCAGGTCTGGTGAGCTACTAGGCCAAATGTCTTTTGGTACAAACAAGGGCAGTTTCTTCTTAAGATAATCTTGCACTGTCTTAGCTCCATGGGCTGGTGCAGAGTCTTGAATGAGCATGACTTTATTAACATCATAGTGTTGACTAATCCAGGGCAGCAAAACATCATTCAAGATCTTTAAATACTCTGCTGTGTTAATCTTAAGTCCAGCTTCGATAAAATGAGGAGGCATCACTTTGCCATCACTTGCCACGGCTGCAAAGACCATCACAGAAGCAGGATTTTTGCTCTGCATCACAGGAGGAACTTCAGAAGGGTCACAGGCAATAACTCTTGTGTTCTGACGGTTCGCAACTTCGTCCACAATGAATTTTTTCTCATCAACAAAAATGCGAACATGTCCTCCTTTGTTCTTGAGATGATTGAGAAGTTTTGGACATCTATCAAGTCTGATGGCTCTTGAGCGAGCAGTGAGGAGGTTGCGACGTCTCCTGACGTAAGATGTCATTCCCAAGTCTTCATTGACAGCTCTGCTGATGGTCCTGTGGCTGACATTGCGTTTTTTTGCCAGTTTTGCCATCGACTGAGTTGGGTCTGCCTTTATCGATCTTTTTAGTCCTGCCAGAAAGGTTTTAGTTCTCTTGCGGTCACTTCGAGGTCTGTGACGACTTCGTGCAACCTTACCCTCAGAATCAAAGTTGGCCACAACTCGATAAACTGTTGTTTTTGCGTACCCAGTGCTCTTAATAATATCTGATGGAGAGTTCCCAGCACGTCTTAATTCGCATATAGTTATTCTTTGAGATTGTTCTGCCATTATTGACGAAACCAGTCTAAATCTCTTTATTATAACTTATAGAATATAGTTTTGAGATTACCTGAAAAAAGTTATATCATCATTAATGGAATAGTTTAAAAAATATAAGCATTATAAAATAGTCCCAATTTACCTGCGGGACCCTGTATTATACGGGAACTAGATACTATGGGATTTCTACCGCCCGCATTTTCCAATTTTCCATAGTATGCAGCGCCTTTTTTGATGGAAAGCCAGAATAATTTATTTTACCCAGAAAACTTCTTATGTATTAGTTTCAGGTATTTTCAAAAAAAATTTTTTTAGACCCGTGTAATTTTTTTTGCATCCAGATCTTTGTAGATATTTTAAAATTTTCTCCCCAAAGAATGCTTTCAGTGATTTTGCAATATTTTACATCAGTATTCTTTAAAATTTTTACATCATAATTTAGTCCACAATTTTTTAGGTGTTTTGAAATGGTCGAATTAGATTCATGGTCTTTTATTCTTCTGCTTAATTGCTGACCCGGAACATCCGATATAATCATCACCACAGGTGCATTGAATCTTATAAATTTCATTAGATTGATCGAACATGTTAGTTGTTAATTTAAGGCCAAGCTTCGCATTAAGTTTATCGATCTTGTAAACAAATCTAAATACGAAAGAAGATTATCCTTTATCTTCACATTGTTCTCTAGAGATTTCACTATTTCATTATAATGTTGTTGCATATGCGTACTCTTGTTATTGGTAAATATGTGCTCATGGAAACAAAATGTTTTAGCGCTAATGTTAACATCTTATCTATACACCCACAATAATGGAATCGATTTTGTTGTGATTCTATACACTCTTGCATTAGGTGTTACCATGCTTTGAATGAGCTTATAATATTATATGGTTAATTTAAGGAGTTACATATGCTAAAATTGTGAATAAAAATCATTTTACCAATTTATAATGATGACATTTATTACTTATTTCGTTAATAAAATATTAAAAATACAACATATGGTTTGTTTAAAGTTTATTAATTTATTAAATATCTAATACAGCCCATTGAAATCCCCGTGCATAGCACCGGAAATTTCCTAGTTATTGTAACAATTAGAAGATGTTTAAATTAGATGGCTGAAAGATAAGACTTTTTATCATTCAAATTAAATTATTGATTAGTCCCATTTGATTCAGTTAACTGTATTGAGGTATAAATAATGGTTGAAGCGGCCTCCAAGTATAATGTAAGATCCATTTCAAGGGTAAAATTTTCTATTACACATACTTTTGTCAGTTACCTAATAACCTTTTATTTGCATTGTAACATGCATTTTAAATCAAATAACAGTATTACCAAAATTTATACCAGTAACGCAGAACCAATACCATAATTGTACTATTGCATAAAGTAAAAATTTAAATTACCAATACTCAAATAAAATGAAAATATTGGAATTTCTCTTTTTCTTCAACAGCTTGCCGACTTTAGCTTTTGAACAAATTGCCGATCAATATTCGGAAAGCACCAGACATAAATCGATTTAAAAAACGGCTGAAGGAGAACCTACTCGCAAACCAATATGAATATGGCAATAACACTGAATCAAATGTTTGAAGAAATTACTAGCTGCAAATTATTTATAATCTATATGTCTTTTTTATTTTATTTTGTCTTGTTTTTTTAATTAATGTTCTGTGTAGCTTATATTTTTTCTTACTTGTCTATGTTGTATATATATTGTTAAATTTTGTAAATACTGTACATATAAGTTACTTATTGTAAGGTTTGCAATTTTGTAAATATGTACAAACTACACAATGTAAAGGAAAAGTTAAATATAGCTATTTAAGTAAAGTAAATGTTAAATTCTATCGGTTTTGTAAATTAATTGAAATTTAATCACTAAGTTTTAATCAATTAATCACAATGATTTTTTCTAAAACTAGTATACATGGGTATATTCATATATGTATAAAGATGCTAACCCTTGGTTTTTAAATCTAAGCAATACGTCCTAAAAAGGCATTGTAAATTTGTTCAAAGTGGTGATATGAAGTTCGTAAATTTATGGCATACCTACTGCCATGAACTGGAAATCAAACAACAAAATAATAATTTTTTTAAAATATAATATAAATATAAAAATAGCACCATTTGGGAAATACAGCAGCAATAAAACATAGCACCCGACAATTGAGCTTGAATAAATAAATAAACTCGATAACACTGAGCCTCTGGAAAATATAGTCCAACAACAAAAAAATTCTGAATTTTCAATATAAAAATAAAGTGGAGAGTTAAACGCAAGATTTAACACAATTTACAAAACTGGTTCTCCTTTGGGTAATCAATTCTTGCGAAATAGAACTAAATAATTATTGACGAGCAGCGTAACTAACTACAGCACAAAAGAACAAATTTAAGATGAAAATACAGAGAAAAGTTTCTCAGTACAATTCAACAAACAAATTAAAATGAAAAATGACAAAATATTTTATTATGCTGAGTTCACTTAATACACGTTGACACTTTTTACTCTTTTAAATAAAAATTACGATCCTTGATGCCTTCGAAAATATTTGTTCATGATTACAAAATATAAAAACGTAATTTCAGTGGGCATAATTTACTTTTTTGTTAGCTAAAGAAACTAAAATTTATCAGATTGGAGGCCTTTATTTTCCAAAATGCGTTCAGAAATAACATACAATGGTTCAAATTCGCACTCACTGAAGAGTTTATGAAGAAAATTCCTCGAATGTTGCCAAACACCATACACCGCAATAATATTGTTGACCTCACTGTAGAAGCATAAGTCGTTGAATTGCTTGGGATAGTCCGCCTTGAGTTTAAGCAAAGTTTGTTGAGTAGATTTCAAAGTGACAGAACTTAAAAGTTTGATAATCCAACTCACAATCACTCGCCTCTTGGAACTAAATTCGGTTTCATCTGAAGCCAAATGAGATAGGTTTGCATCCAAATCTAAATACACAAATAAATAAACAAAATTTCTGCCACAAATAGAAAACTTTCATATTATTTGAAGTAAGAGATCAAATTTTGTATGTATTATCATGATAGCAAGCTATTATTGTAAGGATATATATACATGTCTCCCACTACGCACTTACACTTAGCCACATAAAATTGTTTTCTCTCTTAAATTTCTGAAATGTTGTACGACAGTCTCTTTGTAATATGTCTTCATACACATTGTTAACAAGATCCATTCAGTTCATCGCAAAAACTCATTTTTTGGAAAAATAGAAGCCTTTACTCAGTTCCTATATTTATATGTAGCCAATTCTGGAAAAACACCAAATACAGAGATAAGACATTAGCGTGTGTGTATATGCATATAGATACAAATATAACGGCTATTAATACAGTGAGGTTTATATCTAGCGCCCGCAGTTTGCGATCCATAACATAGAACGCATTTGAAATAAGGGCCTCATTTCTATTTGTATGAATTTCGAGTATTTGGCTTAGTATCTAGATCTTCGTGTATATATATATATATATACATA
>CABFPE010000017.1:888291-930506 GCA_900660155.1 Hofstenia miamia | reverse complement strand
TATATATATATATATATATATATATATTGCCCTTCGACACGTTTATGCGCGCCAAGTTTTATTCTTACAACTTTTTTAATATTGGTTCAAATTGCCCCAAATTTTTCGACACCTCAAAATAGTCATGCGGCAATAAGTCTTTTAGCATACTACACACACACACACACACACACATATATATATATATATATATATATATATATATAACATTATAACATTGCATAACCGACATTATATAATAATATCCCTGAATAATTAAAAACGAAAATTATCAAATGAAGTACTACTATTGCTATTGAGTATGAAACATCTGTGTGATAAATAAATAACTGCAAGAGAATATTACAACTTTATTTTCTTGTGCACACTGCATCCATTCTGCACGTCGAAGTAGAATGATTCAATACCGATTTGACTTGATGAATGGTACATCATAAATAGTATTTTAGTTCGATATTCACTTTGAAATGCGTATGCTTATAACTGAAGTTATTCTCGGTGTAATACAAAGTATTAAATACATATGCATACACTTACTTGCAAACTCTGGAACATTGGCAATGTGACAGACCAAACAAGTGGCTCGATCATGGGATGAAATTGTACATGGATCATCTGCTTCAAAAGCGCTCGATTGAAGGACAACAGGATGGAACGTTGATGACTCCATCCCAATACTATCACTTTTGACAATTTTGTTTGAAAGAGAAGAATGGCGTTTGTTAACTACATGATGATCTACAGCAGTAACACCTTCCTTCCGCTTAGCAGTACTCACTTTTCCTGCATTGTTAACCTAAAAAAGTCCACTTTAATTTAGAATAATCTTATAAAATTCTCTATTCGTACACCGGGGAAGAAATTTTAAAAACCCACTAATAAATAATTACACATTTCTATGGACTAGGAGATATTCGCAACACTGTTTCAATTAATATTCTTAAAAACAAAAAGAATTGAACTATTGAAAATTAAAAGTCAATCGCCCTTCTTTATAGGCAGGCGGCATTTTGAGTACGGTAGGTTTTTTCAATTTTTGCTTCTACTTGTTTGAATACTGGAAGCACTAAACTGATCGATACATAAGCATCATCACATACAATTTCAATCGCAACTTCAAAGCTGTGTCAATATGAATTCAAAATTCTCATGAGGGTAGGAAACAGATC
The DNA here is from genome assembly GCA_900660155.1 of Hofstenia miamia. Taxonomy (NCBI): domain Eukaryota; kingdom Metazoa; phylum Xenacoelomorpha; order Acoela; family Hofsteniidae; genus Hofstenia; species Hofstenia miamia. The sequence continues at coordinate 929,337 of CABFPE010000017.1, read as the reverse complement.
AACCCAATTCGACCGGACGGATCACGGGTCATATATATGATAATTGTTAGGGTGGATGAACAATTGTAGTTTTAGGCGTAGCGCGCACTATTGATTTTTAATTTACGTAAATAGCAAACTATTTAGTTTACAAAATAGAACACAGAGCTTTCTTTAGCAATTTAATGGTCACAGAAGCTAAAAAATTCCCCCTTGATCCATTTTCACGTTGATTAAACTGTTGACACAAAAAATACAACATAGCGTTTTCAATGGCATGCGCGCACTGCAATTATTTAATTGAACAATTCGTAACGATGAAAGGCGTTGATTCATTCAGAAGCGAGCTTCGAATTATAATTTATAGATAAAAAATAATTCCTACAAGCACTTTAAGAACAATTTTGTCCATTGCTTTATATAAAGGAGTTTTTTTTTAAGAATTGGCCTGAATTAATTGATTTGGAAAGAAGAATCAAACTGTTATTCAGCTCATTACATGTATTAATTTCCAGAGCTTTTATTTTATTTTAAACAAATGTTTCTCTGCCTAATAGTGAACATAATATATGTAAGTATATGCTTTATTTGACATTGCTTAACCTAAATGTACATGTATAATCTAAATTTTGCATAAAACAGTCTAAAATTGTTTATTAAAGTTTGCATTCTAATATTGGGGCTCTATTTTTATGCTATATTTATATAATTATTTTGTTGTTTTGATATTTTCCAAAATTGTGACCCTAGAATTGTTGAAAATTGTTTATTTCTATTTTTGGAGAACAAAAAAATGTATTGCCAAGTGACGCCACTTGTAACTATGACAAGGTTCCAACTAATAAGAAAGAAAAATTTCTTTATGAAAATTTGTGTTTGCATAATGTTATTCGAACTAATTACAGTAATTGATCGAAACAGTACGCATTCATTCGAAAGTAATTAAAGAACTTTATAGTGTGTTCATGTTCACACAATCTATCTAGAATAGTCCCTTACGTCTTTCTGGTAATCCATTTACTGCCGTAAGACATGCAGTGTCGTAATGAAATCCATTCTAAAATGAAGGATTAAGCAGATTAAAAATCACTATTGCGCGCTTGACAAAATTTTGATAAACTATTAAATTTTCACATTATTTAGTTGTTAAATTATATAATCAACAGTGCGCGCTTAGCCTTAAGGAACAATTTAAGAAGTCAAACAGTATTTTGTATTTTTATTGGTTTTTTGATGATACTTCAATTTTAAAACATTTTTCTGTATATTATACTAGTAATATTTTTTTCATCAGTCAGTTCACGGATCAGTGTTAGACAAGTAATGTCGGATCGAGTGGGGGGTTCAAAAATATTGCGCCGTTTCTCACAGTAATTGGTACAACACCGTGGTGTATTGGGTTCGAAATGGGTAAACAGTCAACTGCTACCCTTCTAAAAGTTATAAAAATATCACTTATCAAAAAAATCACAGGTTTTTTGAGTGCGCAGATAAATAAAACGGTTTGTTAAAACACACCTCACAAAACAATACGAAGAAACTCTAATAAGAATAATTAAATCGATGATATTCTGAAACAAACTTTAAATAGAAAGCGAAGGCCACTAACTGATGTTAAAACAAGTTTACAACAAATCACGATAGAATTAGATTAATAAATTTTAAAATTTAACTAAAACTGCAATAAAAACATGCACATGCAAACAAAACAGTAGGCAAGGATAGAGCGCATAATTCAAGTGCAGAAAGTATTTATTTTAGTTCAATTCCTTTCTGAACTTAAAATAGGCTAAAGAAATATATTTGATTTAAATAAATAAGCAGACGGCATTTTCAGGTACAGATTTTAAAATTTACGACACTACTACTCATAGCCGTTATTTGCTCATATAAGCTCCAAAATACAATACTAACTGATGTTTTATTTAGGCATGAGAAATTGGTATAATAAAAGTACAAAGTTTCCGCACTGAAAGGAAGTAGAAAATTACCTCCAGGGTATTAACAGCAAACAGTACACTATTAAAAATGGAACTGTTATATAAATTTCAAAAAAATTGTTGCCATCAAAAGGAGATTAATATCATGTAATCACAACACAGTCACTGTACAGCTTTACTTACATTAGCAGACTGACAAGAGTCCTAAATTGTAAATTTACTTTATTATAGAATACAATTAGTAAGTATAGACTTCATTAAGAAAAACAATCTAATTTTGATCAAGTCAATACACGGTAACACATATATATATAAAGGGGCGCAGAACAACACTAACGGAGACACGTCATCTCAGGAATTTAAAAATTAAAATAGCTTTAATTATTTTAAATTTTTGCAAAATTCCTTTCTCAATAATCTTCGTTGAAAGTATAACTAATATTCCAACTACAATTCTATAGAATGAGTAGTGAGTTGGAAGGAAATGTTGAATACATTTCTGATGCTTTCAATGAATAGCATTTCAAAGGCAACTACGCTCCAAAGGAAGCAGGAAAATCTCTTTGTGAAATTAGATTTAAGTAAATCTTAGAAAACGAATTTCAAATTTCATAGTAATTGTCCAACGAAACTTTCTTCAAATTCAAATATGAAAGGGCTGATTGGTAAAAACTGTCTCATTTTCAATATTTTGCGGATTTTAGCACTTACTATTAACACCATCTCCAAAAAGAAATTAAAACGTATTTCACCACATACTTTGAATACAATGAATTGAGAGGTAACTACATTTCTTTGATGTTGTTGTTCTGTAACACTGGCAATCACACAGAACATACAAAAAATTTAAATACAAGTAATTTTGGAAGTGATGTAAAAAACAATGGTTATCATTAATGTACCCATGAATCAATTTTCAATGTCCTTTTCTACTAGGACCATATGCAAAGTTACAAACTATACTGATGTAATAAACTTAAATATAAACGTGTGTTTCATTTTAATCAGACTAATAGCAATACCAAATACCGTTTGGATTATATTAGAATTTTAAGGAAAGAAAATAAACACGCGTTGGAAAAAACTAAGAACTCTTATAAAGAAAAGAAATAAGAGCATTTAAAAGAGGATACAAGGTTCTATTTAAAAAAACCACGAAAACGTATAACTCGTACGATTAAAATTTAGCGTTATGCCTTTTATGACAACCAAATTAGAAGCTAAAAATATGCAATTCTAAATAATGGTGCAAGAAAATAAAAAAGTTAGCCGGTATGTCCTAACAAAATTATAACAAATATCTCTTGGAGAAGAGGGGTAAAATCATAATCCAATTGATTTAGCTACTTTCATTAACAATGAGTTGGCTAGTGCTACATTAAATTTTATGTCTTTAGTGTTAATGATCGTATTACTTCAATGAATCGGAATCCCCTATCCATGTAGGTAAACTTGAAATTTTCAATCGACTTGCTACTATAATGGTACATAAAGGAGCTGGTCTTGATGCTAAAGGAGCTTATTATCCTTCCTGGATTCTTAGCTTGTGAGTTGGTGGAACCAATTACAAAACTTATTAACCTATCTTTTAGTCTATCTTGCGTCTCATGTTCCACAGCTACTGATATTGAATGTTTACAAAAAGCTAAACTAGGCAATTCTCTTGTTTCTGATATACGCCCTACTTTCCATTACAAACTATATTTCAAAATGAATGGAAGATATTACCCCTGAGCGTGATTTGAAGCCAAATATTCTTAAAGTGATTGATAAAAGCAGTTTGGTACAGTTTCAAGTAAATCTAGTTTTGGCCTAAATAGACCTATTGCAAAACTGGTACCAAAATTTGGACAAGGGAAACAATTATCTTCGCGGTTATCTTCATGATTTTACAAATACCATGCCTTTTTTAAGACAATCTATGACTTACCAATACAGAATACCCTCACCTATTCGCGATTCCTCTTTCGCGGCCCCGCATAATCGCGGGTTAGGCTCTTAACCCTAACACGTGTGTTGTACGAACAAAAAATGACTTTACGGTACAGTAAAACACTATGGGTCAGTATGCTATGCGGTATTACTGTCCTCCTGTACTTACATTTCTTTTTGATTACAATATTGCTGCAGTACAAAATAAAAATGTGTTTACATTATCATTACTATATTAGTGAAATACATAACTCCATTCAATATTACTACAATATTTTTATATTAATGAGTAAGAGTGTCTTTAGAAAGTGTTTGGGAAGCATTTAGTACCGTATATAATCTCATACATAGACGTTTAAAAACTGCATCGAATACTCGGAAGGGAGTAAAAAACGTACCTCACGCGAATAGAGAGGGAATACTGTAAACACTTACAACAAATTAGATTATATCCTCTTTAATTATGAGAAAGCAGTGTAGTTGTCCTCCCAACAACACAAAACCTGATTGGGTATAAAGATTTTTACTGGTGCTCGTCAGGGAATCAAGTTGTTACTCTGGTTTTTTGCTGTTTATTTACAATCTGCAAAAGAATTACGACAAACGTCTTAAATAAGTTGACGCTACTACCCTTTGGGAAGTCGTACATAAATCTGTTAATATAACGGGAATTGATATCCCCTGAAAAGTTATGAAACTTCACCCAAAAATTCAAAAAACTAACAATTTCTTTCCTTCAAAACTAGTAATCCTCCCGGATTAAAGCTAAATGATTTGACAATTAATCAGGAAAATTCGGTTGGGCTTCTTGGAGCACATATTCAGTCAAAAATTTAGTTAAAAGTGCCTCAAAATTTCTTGCACATTGCTCAACACAAGGTCTTTATTTTATGTAATTGAAAGGACTCTATTTGTGACATGCTTTGGTCCAAAAGTACTAGTTGATGAGCATCCTCTAAACTGTCAAATCCCAAATGAAAAGAATCAACTACATCCACTTCGTTCCCAGAGGCAACATGACTTATTATTCAAAACGAATCGTTTTGGGGCATCATTTATTTACGCTCAATTACAAAAAAACTTTTGATTCTCAGTACACTCTATAAATCTATTCGGTAACAGTGTATTTTATCTAGCTTTTTGTTCTTGTTTTGTTTCTATTATTAGCGGGACCTTTTGACCTGTGGTCCCTGGTATGGTTTAATAAATTCATCATTATTTATTTATTGAGGTATGACTTACTTGGAAGAGCACACTGAGATCACATGGAATGGCTATGCCTAAGAAGTCATCATTGGAAGGAGGTAATTGCGCATTGTGCATAAGAAAGTCTCGCCAACAAAGTTGCTCAAGATCACTTTCATCTTGAAGAATATCTGACAATTGACTGGTTGATTGACTTCTATGTAATTCATTCAAAACTGCATATCCCTAAAATAAATGTTAACAGTTTGTTAAAATTATAAAATTCTATGACTACGTATATCTGATATAATATAAATTAATATAAATGATTTCAAAATGTTCAGCAAAGCTAGAACCAGATCTAAATTTCAAAGGTAATAACTCAATTTCGGATTGAAAATAACGGAAAGGATTAAAAATTCCAAAATGCATACAGATAAAAATCGCCACTGTTACTATTGATCCAAACTGGTTCAAACTCCGTAAGAGGCTAACAAATTTAGGCATAATTTTACAAATTCTATCTATAAAAATGACTGGGCAGCCAGAGGCCGCATACTAAGTATTTTTGGACTTTCTAGTATACTTCTTCTTCAGCGATGTGTAACAAACTTCATATGCTCATAAAATGCATTTCACAATTTGAGATTTGAAAACAATGAACGAAAAACTTCAGGGGGCAATAGACAACAAGACAGCGAATAAACGAAAAACAATTCATAACTAGTATTCTGAATTCCATTGAATTAAGGCTGTTTACAACCCAGAACAGATCTCAGTCGAAAAATTGCTGTACTGAACGAGACGACCTGGCCAATTGAGCTCTCTACAAGGCTATAAGAAAATGAAATGTGTTTTTTAATTTTCCAAAAATCCTGATAATGCATTCCATAATTCATAATTTTGTGCAAAACGGTAGAGTATAATGTCTGCAGACCTGAAGGTACTACACCCCACAGCACTTCAGAACCACAAGAGCATGATTCTAAGTGATTTACGAAGAAACAAGCTGCTACCAATAAACGTGCTTGAATTAAAGTTTGAGAAATTACATGGACTTGAGATGGAGTCATTCGCCCAAACACAGATGTAGCAACAAAGAACAGCAGATGACCCGCGAAAATAATAGATTTGTGTGTAATAAATTTGAAATTGAAACAAGTAATTTTTGTGGAATAAGATGTGTACATGCACAAAAATTTGTATCACACTTCTATTTAGGTCCCCAAAGAATTAGATCTCAGTTTTCGCCAAAGATCTAGGATATGAATGGAAAATATGCAACCCTGTGTTTAATTCTATCAATAGATAATTTAAGCACAAATTCACACGAAACAATTTTTATCAAAATTGGTGTCACTTTCTAACCGATGATGATAAAAGAGTAAACATCAAACAGATTCTTTAAAATGTAGTGTTTGTTTTACGAACAAGCGCGTTAAGCATATTCTGTTCTCAAAATGAAACAGAAGTATGGCAAAATGATTTGTAATGTTGTCAAAAATGTCATGAAGTTACGATAAAAATATAATACATTGTACTTGAAACATATATTTTTAAGAAATTTAAATAATTTAATTTCAAAAAATTAGGGTTCAGGGTGTTAAAAGCAAAAGTTAATGTTGATTAAGCTAAGAAAGCATATTTTCTTTATTTAGTAAATTATATGTGCAAGGTAGCGAAACACGTCTACATTTTCGTAAATTTCATGTTTAGAAAAACCCCACAAATTTTAGAAGACCACATCATTCGCGATAACTATCGTCATGGGTGACAATCGATATCTGCATACCTCTCAAGAAAATCTTAATTAGAGCCTTGTTACAAGCAATACCCGAAAAGTTACTTTAGCTAAAATATCTCGGCTTAAAATTCAAAATGACAAAAAAGCTGATTTAACATAATGGATGACCTGTTAAACAATTGAACAAATATCAATATTATGAAAATGTATTTCATGTAAAATATGTTAGCAGGCAATGGAAAACTTAACTTGATAATTTTAAGAAATTCTATATGTGCTATGATTTACATATTGTGACTGCAACTATAATTTGTCAAAATACGTTATTTTTCTCTGATTCAATGATTAAACTACATTAGAATGAAATATCTTCTTTTGAAATGAAAGCTGATAGATTACAGTTGTTATCCCAAAAGGAATCAACGAACGTATAGACCTTTATAGTAGTATTGGTTCCGAATATTCAGATGGATTATATTTTCAGGGATTCTTTTAACAGGCTGTAATATTCGGCTAAACTGAATACACCAGATTTTTATACTTTTTCTTAAATATTGTTTGAATACACTGTCGTATAGCAAGTAAATTTTAATACATTTTTGATCAATTTTTTGTGTTGATTACGGATAACAATATTTTTTTAAATTTATTGAAACATTTCATGGCAAATTTAAAAATATTGATTATTTGCTCCTTGTTTACCTTTATTAATGATTTGACCTATTATTTAATTATGAAAAATGTTTATAAAAGAACAGACAATGGAAGCAAATCCAATCTGAGAAATATTCTCAATGCACAAACATACCCTCTCTCATTGAATGTATTTTTGGGACTTGCAATGCATCTGACACAGTTATATTTCTTGAAAGTTCTACTTCAGGAAATAAAGTTGCACTTATATAGTCGAATGACTTGTTGGCTCCTATTCCCAAGTAATAACTGATTGTAAAAAAAGTATGTCACTGTTGCTTCTGGGATGGAGGATATTATGGAAGTTTGTGGAGATTTAAAAATGTTTTAAATTTTATGTGATCTAAACAGCTCAGGTAATATTCGTCACCCACGTATGTATTTAATTTTTACACTCACAAAAACAAAATGCACTCGGAATTGAATGGGAAAGCCAATGGGGGTAATAACGAGATGCTGAGCATATCACTTTGCCTACATTGCAAATAAAATTCGATGTTTCTTAACCATTTTTAAAGGGAATAAAAAAATAAGATGCTAGACACGCTCTTCACAATTTATTTCTAAGATTGTTAGGCATGAAAGTAAAAATAGGCATACTAAATGGACCTCAAAATGATGAAGTTCACAAATGTTTTTGTCAACTTTTAATCAAGGAGGAAGCCAATGTGTACTTTCAACTTCCTCATGCCCACAGACTTACCTGTGACTGAAAAAAGAACATTTGTCAGCACTATGTTTGAATCATTAAAAAAACTTGATATTAACTACTCTCCAAAAATGCATTACTTGGACATATGTTTTTCTGGATTGCATGGTATGCAATGTTCTATAAGTGCTCAGCATGGTAAGTGAATGCATAAAACGCTCAATGACTTTGAATTTCGTCATGATGGAAATGTTGTATGGATGAATGTTGTGTAAATCTCTTCCTAATACTATCTCATTTTTCGTATAAAATATTACTTTATAAAAATAATATTTTTCATAATAAAATAAAATAAGATAATACAATTAAAGATCAAATCACTAATAAGGGTAAAGAAGCAGCAAATAATCAATATTTTTAAATTTGACATGAAATGTTTCAATAAATTTAAAATTATATTGTTATAAGTAATTAACACAAAAACTTGGTCTAAAATGCATTGAAATTTACATGCTATGCGATAAGTGCACACATAATGTTATTAATAGCATATGAAATGTGCGTTTGTCGATCTCTGATTTAAAAATGGTAATTCATTGCCCCAAGTGTCAAAAATATTTAGAAGTGCACAACATCGATCTTGGAGAGTTTGCTCCTGAAAAGATTCGAGTGTTGAAATTGTTGAAGATGACGAAACTGAAGAAATCCCAGCATAGCATAGGCATGAAACTGAAAAAACAACAAACAACGTCAACGATATTTTGAGACATCACTGGTATGAAAAAGAAAGAAAATGAGATAGATTCTCAGAAACAGTAAATTGATATTTACATGTGGGCTGTTTCATTAAAATTCACAGAGCTTAGTTTGGAATGTTGTTCGTAAGTGTATCATTGGAAAAAAGTTTCTCCACTTCTAATTTCTTTCTGACAGAAAAGCGAAACCAAGTAAGTGTAAGACAAAGTGAATTCAGCATTTCTTACCAAAGAATCTTCTTTATTTAGACATTTTTCTTGTGCTTTCGAAATCATTAAACATCTTTAAAGAATAAAGCATGAAATAATTGTATGCACCACAAAGTAAAACAACGCCCTCTATAACAACCTCATTCACTAAAAAATAAAATGTTGAAGCAGAGTAATATTGGACGCATGACTGGTCGGTCGTGTTTTGTTTGCGTTCTTGATTTTCTCACTGATAATAATTTACGTTGTTTCAACTGCAATAATACATTAGCACATAGAAAATGCATTGGTATCAATGATGATGTTTGTTGCGAAACTGAAGCTGGCGCTATTTACTGTTGTTGCACTCCATGTATCAATATAGTATCTGATCGTAATGAAATGCATCGAAATTTACAAGTAATGGAAGAAAAGGTGTCGAAAATCGATTCGATTCTGCAGAGTCAAAATGAACTGAAACGTGATGTGAAAGCACTTGCTGATAAACTCAACATGCCAGCGAAGCCTTTGTGGTCAAATAAGCTGAAAGATCATGCCGTTCTCCGTCAGCGCTTGGATAGCTGCTGTTCAGTAAACATCATGGACTCTACGAGTAAGAGAAAAGCCGACGAACTAGAACAGCAGTCATCTTCAGTCAACTCACGAAATACTGGCTTGTGAAAACGTCGCAAGAATAACAGTGAAATTATTGGAAAGAAGAAATCCGATGATCCGAATCGACCGAAAGCACATGTTTATTGGACGTGTATCACAGCAATGCTGCGAGGAGGATATAGTAAGTTATTGTGCTGATGCCTCTGTTAAAGTACTACATATTAGATATGTTACCCGCGAAGGTGCATATTTCAAATCGTTCCATTGTGTGTTTGATGAAAAAAGCACTACCACTGTAGAGTTTCAGGATTTCTGGCCTTCTGACGTCATTGTAAGACGATTTTTCCTCAAAGAAGAAGATCGTGAATGGCAAAGATCTGTAGACCGCAACTGACTAGATGAACAAGAAATCCGCTTTTGCACGCATAACTTGCAGTCCGTTCGTATCAAATACCACGATGTCAATAATTTTATAAAAGCCGATAATTTAGATGTAATAGCTATTACTGAATCCTGGATTGTCTCCAATGAACCTGATAGTGCAATTCTACAACATTGTTGTTTAGGCCCGACTGTCGCGGTGGTAGAATCCTGTTGATCTATAAAAGTATAACAGTGTCAGTTCAGGTTTTGGAAAGCCAATGACATTATGACTGCGAGTCTCTTACTGTGTTACTAATTCTTCCAACACGTACTGTCTGTTTCGTAATGTTCTATAGACCGCCAAATGGCAATTTTACTAATTTTATGAACATGTTCTATGATTAATAACTCCATTGACGATTAATTACAAATGTCTGATTGTTACCGGTGATTTCAATGTGCATATGAACAATCGCCGTGATTCAAAAACTAAGCAGGTAAACGCCCTTCTCAGGGAATTGGATCTGAATCAGCTTGTTACTTTCCCCACGCATCCTGCTGGAAAAATATTGGATTTAGTAATCACCAACTCTCCTCATGTAGTATCAGTATTTCCATGTTTTGACATTAAAACCGTTCACACTGGTGTACAATTCCAGTTAGATGAAAAGAAGCCTAAGCCGATTCCGTGTGTAATTTCATATCGAAAATGGAAAACATTTTCTTTTGCTGATTATTTGAACTCTTTAGAAAATTCTGACATCTGGACTGACACAAGTCATGTGGGGAAAATGACAACGATGTAGATGTTGATGCTTACTCCGAGAACTTTCTGTTGGAGCTGCGAGATACTACTCAATGATTGTGTCTGCTTCGGACGATTTCTATAGTGCACCATGAATGCAGCTATTATGATGAAGAGCTGCGAGCTTTGAAACGACAGCGTCGCTCATTAGAACGCAAATATCGACGTAATCCAACTACTCAAACAAAAGAGGCATACAAGCTAAAATCAAGAGAATTCAACAAATCAATGTTCGGAAAAAAGAAGCAATCATATGAAAACAAATTTCGAAAATGTGCAAATAGCAAAGACTACTTTTTCAGATTTACCTGCTACCCTTGGCTTATTTACTCAAGTCACAAAATGTTATGTATCACATATATGCGGACGACAACGAGATCTATTTTTCAGTTGATACTTCATTGGAGGAATCGCAATCATTCGTAAATTCAATTACAAGTGAAATTTCAAAATGGTGTGCCATGACTTTTTTAAAGATGAACGAATCTAAAACTAAGTTAATCGTTATTCGTTCTAAAAGAAATTGCAAGTTTCACGTTCCTAAAACTTTTCAATTAATGGGAGACACCGTACCAATTACAAACAAGTTAAAAACTCTTGGTTTTACCATTGATGAGCACATCGCGTGGGAATCCCAGATCAATGCTGTGTGTTCCAATTGTATATATTATCTCCGTGAAATCAGAGCAGCTAGACCTTTTCTTAGTTTTTACTCCGCTCAATTAGTAATTCAGTCAACCATTCTTTCTCGACTGGATTACTGCAATTCATTATACGTCGGACTACCTGATGTGCTGATAAAGAAATTGCAAAAGATACAGAATCAAGCTATAAGAGTCCTTTACTCGGTAAAGCAACGAAGATGCCATATTTCGCCCCTAATGCATGACATTCATTGGCTGCCGATTAAATCTAGAATTCAGTACAAGGTTCTAACGATAAGGTATATAGCGTGTCGCAACTACAGACTACCGAACTACCTTATTAGCTGTTTCACTAAGCGAAAAGATTCATCCACTAGGAGATCTAGTAGACTGTCAACTGAAGTTGATTTCTGCGTTCCTGCTTATAAAACTTCAATTGGCTATCGATCAATTGCCATTCATAGCCCGACATCATGGAATGCACTCTCAACTAATCTTAAGGTCTTGGATTCGTATACACAATTCAAGAAGTAGTTGAAGACTTACATATTTACTGCGTATTACAATCCTGCTTCGTGAGAAATCATGAAACCACGCCTTTTTGTAATTGGCGTATAAACCATGTTAATAATAATAATAATAATATAGGCATGAGATGCGTATTATCACTTGTAATGTAAAGCATTAGTACAAAACGGTTATATTTCGTGTAAAAAACTTGTAGGTTATAAAAAATGAAAATATGTACTTGGGCATCACGCTTGGTGGTAAATAAATTCTTCACACTATTAATAAGTGCCAGTGAATCGGAGTCTATGGTTGAAGTAATCTTCAGCGGCCCACTGGCCGTCCACGTAGGATTAAAATAAAACTTATGCTGATGCGGAGTCTGTCGAAATTTGTACATTTTACGACAGGGTACATAATCGCTCGGCTGTGGCATATCGAATTGACGTAGCTTCGATCTTGGAGATGAGATTGTGGATCTTCGTGTCTAAAAAGTACACTAAAGTAAGGGAAATTACTGTTCTCAATTACACTAAACATGGGTACAAGCAAAACCAGATTTAGCTTATACAAGAATCAGTGACCTTGGGACTCCTAAGTGTGCTTCTAATAAAAAATAAAAGCAGCATAATCTATAATATCCAATATTTCCTTCAAATATTTAAAGAAAATTAAAAATTATTTTAAAGCTGGAAGCACACCGAAAGTACTCAAGTTTAGCCTAAAAATGTAGTTTTTCCATGATTTTTGAAATTTTGAGTGATTGTCCTTAAGATTTTGTCATGAAATTGCTTAACAGTGCTAAGAATAACAATTGAGGTAAAATTATTCCTTACTACTACATTATCTGCACTATACGAATCTAATTCCAATGAGGAACTGAAAAATGGATCATCACTTCGATTACACCCTTTGCGGCCATGAAGTGCGCTTCTTTGAATACTGATCCATCCAAAAGTTGAGAGAGATAAAGCACCATCGACATGAAGGCCTATTAATCCAGCAGCGTAAAGCGCAGTACCTCTAACGGAGTAAACATAATGCTCTTCAGCGAGTTTCACAACCCAAGCTACAGCCCAATCTGGTAGTACATCCAACCCAGCAGGAGAGCTAGCCATGTGTGAAACAGACCACAAAGCGGCCTTAACACGCGTAATACCTATGGAAAGTAGAATCAGACACAAAAAAGATTCAAGAATTTGGAATTTATTAACTACACTAAAATATCTATTAGTTACTTAATATTAGCGATGTCATTTCGTAAAATTAAATTTTTGCTATAAGTATGTATATAAAATGTTTTCGCATTTAATATGTGGTTAATAAACGTAAGTGCAGATGCAATTACCTTCTGGGGTTAGATCTGCCAGTTTCAATTCATTGCAAACCCATTCAACAATGCCCATGTTTAGGAGGTATTGGGCACCATTTGTATGATGACAAAGTTCTCCAAACAGATGGTTCGGAAGATGAGCTGGTGATTTTTGAAGACATTCATCACCACAGTGGGTACGTACACACGATCCATCAATTCCAACAGCGTGCTTGCAAAAAGCAATGTCGAGCTTAGCCTGAACTAATGACACATATCTGGTACAAAACTCATCCTTCCACAATTGCACCTAAATGACATGAAAAATTTAAAATATCAATAGAAAAATGAAAAAAATAAGAAATCATATAAAGAGTACAATATATAAAGAAAAATACCTCATATGCTAGCATATTATGATCACGTAAAAATTCAAATCCATCGACAAGTTGAAAGTACTTAGAAAAAAGCAGTCTTCCTCGATCCCCCAAATGCAAAAGAGATGGCTTAAAAGAGAAAAGTACTCTAAGATGTCGATGTTGTTCACAAGCCTCTTCAATAATATCAAAAGCGGCAGCAGATACGCTTGCATCTTTATCGTAGAGTTGCACAATTAAGGCTTCTAACATCCAAGACTGGAAGCGATCGGCCTCATAAGCTCGTAACAGTACTCCGAAAAATCTAGATGGAAAAACTGTTTAACAACGAAATATATATATATATATATATATATATATCATTTGACAAATCACTATCACCCAATTTTCTGCATCTAGATCTTGAACAATCTAAAAAAGAAAGCAAATAAGGAAACGCATACAACCCCGGGTGCAAGAATGTTCTCCGTGATTTACAAATAATCGGAGTCATAACCAAAATCACCACATTTTTGAAATGAATAACATTGATTTATTTACGAAAGCCATCAAAGATGCTATTTTTGTTAAATCTTTTTTATTTTTTGATAAAGAGCGGAATTGTGAGATTTTAGACAGGTTTATACCTACAAAAAACTGCTAAATCCACTCATATGCACATTTTAAGTAACTTTTTTGTATCCGTATCCCCATTTCTGAAATTGATGAGTAAAATAAAATTTTTTAGTGATTTGATCAATTTTTTAGATAAGGTGACTGAATTTGCAAATAATAACGAATTGAAACCGTCTACTATTGCCTTATATCTGGCGGCATTAAAATATCTATTGGAATACATAAACCTCAACGAATCTAGAATTCAATTTGATATAAAGAAATGGGAACATTTGATATCTGAGGAGTCGAGGTTGTTCAATAAATCCTCGCGTAGAGAAAAACCGCATAGTCAAATTGAACTTTTTGGTAAAGTTCCCACTATTGAACTTGTCAAAAAAGTTCTTATTCAAATAAATTTTAAATTGGAACAATATAAAGAATTAAGGGCGTACATGTCTTTCGTGATTCAGGTTAAGCTAATTACTAGACCAGGATTTATCCTGAAGGTGAGCGATTTTGAAAAACTCAAACCAGATCAACCTTTTGTTCCAAAAGAACTTAAGATGAGCATTAAACGACTGTTTTTATTACTTTTACTGAAATTTTGAACTTCCATTTGAATGAATACCGGAAAAATTTTGAATGTGAACCAACATTGGTGTTTTCTACAGGTGTTGATAAAATTGAAACAAAATGAAAGTGCATATCAATAAATACATTCACAGGACCAATCACGAACTCAAAAAAATTGACATTGGCCCAACGTGCATACGGAAAATGTGGGACAGCATTGTCTCAAATGAGTCAGTTTCACAGACGGGACATACAAAAAACGGCTGAAAGTAAATACAAAGGCAACTTTGAAAAATTATTGAGTTTTAATGAACAAGGGATTGATGATTTTGCAATAGTGTTTCCAAGCCCAAAGTTTGCTTTGGACAAATAAATAGTTGTATTAATGTAAGAAGTCGTAGAAAAGCAAAAAGTCGGGTAAATTATGTTGAACTTGGTTTCTTAGCAATTGCAATTTATATATTTTATCCGTCCCTTTATATACAATGAAAGAAAGAAAATGATCAGACACAAATGCTTGGTTATTATAACAAAAGAGAAAATGCTAAAACTAAAATATGTACCTTGTAGCATAAAGACGCACTTCCAAATGTTTGCAACTGAGTGCGCACTGTAAAACCATTCTGGCGTTACGATCATTTGCGTAGTTCAGGCACGATATGCATAATTTATAAAGAGCATCATTGCATTCCTAGAGTAAGTTTTGATAATAAATTAAACCATCGCAATAAAGCAAATCTCAAAAAATACCTGAGTAACAGCAGCTACTGCAGCAGAATAAAAGTCGATTTTCTCCAGCATTTCTCGAGAAGGATGTTGTAGAGAGAGATGGCCGATTAGAAGAAAGTATTCCGAAGACATTGTGTTTAACAATTGACTGCGGGCAAAAAATACATCATTTCCAACACATGCATCACGAATGCAATTCACAATGTCATAAAGAAGATCTGCAGCTATGTTCTTGTAAGTTTCACAACCTTCCTGTAATAATTTAGAATGAACATGCGATTTTTTTTATGCCAGTATTACATGCAATTAAAGTTAATTTTAAACTAGATCATTAAAGAGGTTGCTCGAAATTTCAAAGGCTACAATGATTCCTGTGGTGTTAAATACAAAAACCGCTTTTAAAATGTCTACATGGCAAATAAAATTAATTAATTGATATGGACAAAAGTAGAAAGCAGTATGGAAAAGCGAATTTTATATTCCTGTTTTAATATGTACTATTTGAGAGAAAATATTAATAAATTCTATTCGAAACCAGAATCACTATAAAGGATACAATTATATTATATAACTGATATATCTGGAGTTAGATTTTTCCAATTGAAGATGTCTAGGAGTTGCTATTTATAATCAGCATCTCAGACATCATATGCCAATGCAGCCATCTCAATGTTATTGTTGTTCTTTGTTACATCACATTTGAGTGTGAGACAACTTGGAAGGTTGAGTTTGATATAATTAATAACTATATTTGAAAGCACTTCCATGATTTCTATCTTGTACTCAGGGTGAGTGGAAATGATGAACCAATGGATTCCAAAATCATTCGACATGAATAAGCAATCAGTTTCAATATTTTCAATTTGATGAAAGTATTATTCATCTCCCCACAGTCTTCAATACATTCTTCGATTTTTTTACTTGCACTGGCCTTCAGATTGAAAAAAATGTTAGTTTTAATTTCTCATCAATTCTGTAAATTCTGAATAAATCATCATCAATAACCTACATAAAATGAGAATCTCAGTTCTCGAAAAATGAGCAGAGGTTCGCCGTTTAAACTTTATAATAATAATTACAAAAGTCAAGAAAATGTAGTGCTAGGTGAAGTCTTTAAGAGACGTTAGAAAATTAATCGAAAAAGGCAAGTAGGTTTAGAGCAATGGAACATATTTATGCAGTTTTAGATTTATCATAAGTCAGCTTTTGAGATTTAATGCAAACGTCTAAATTCAACAGGAAGGCAATGTATAACAGCTAGACTGTGTTTACCAATGTCTATTTCCTCTCAATAACTATTGATGATCGGATTAAACCGAGAAAATTCATTGCAAATCGAATATAAAGATCAAATATTGCCAAACTGGCGGGGATTATAAGAAAATAGCTGGCACCAAGGCCTACTATAAACAGTGGGCCTTGTTTGCCCGCAACTAAATTAAAATTTGTGGGAAATAAATTAATAGGGGCAAATAAAGCAACTCTGCTCTTTCGTATCCTTGGAAGAATTCAGATATGAAACTTTTAGATCAATCTGTTCTTATGTAATAAATGTCTTCAGTCACGACCATAGAAAAAGCGACCGTTATCTTCAATAACATATTTATGTATTTTCCTATTGCATTTTTGCTGTATTCTCAAATTGTATATTATACACAATTTACAATATATGTACACATTTGCAAAACTTGTACATATACACTAACGGATACAACAATAGAAATATAAGAAATACACATAGAATTGCTTTTGAATAATTTGAAGAACGAAGCCAATTGGTTTTCCGAAATATTCAAAAATAATCTCGAAACTAATTGTCAAAACGACGTATTAGGAGATTGAAATTTCAGTTAATTTTAAAATCTAGGTAATAATTATACAAAATGTATTACAAAGTTGAAATTCATACAAAAACTGCCTGTATTATCATCAATAAGAACCATGACGAGAGAGAATTAAGTTACATTTTTCATAACGTCTTTACGAGTAATAGAAATAAGCAATTTTAAAGATACATAATTATGCTGAACCATTAGCACTGTTTTCATAGTGAATTTAGAACAACAGTATAAATTAGACGCATATGGGAGCATATCATGGATTGTTTGTCTAAAACCTTAGGTTCATAAATCGAATATTGTCTAAGTTCTTAATTTAAAAAAATGTAAATATTCAGATTTTTGAGAAACGCAATCCTAACCAATTGTTTAAAATGTTGTTATCAAAAGATACTTGTATTTATGTATACACTGAAGCTATACCTACACTTCTAACACAAATTCAGAATTTGATTTTTGTAAATAAGGGCTGAAAGAAAGGTATATCATTATAAATTAAGGTAAATAAGCATACCATGAAAAGTGTATCGAATAAATTCATGAGAACATTTGTTTTCTGTTTATGCGCTACACTGTACTCTAGAGACGAGAATGTTCGCATATCAGGTTGAAAATATTGTGCAATTGACTTCAAAAATTTTATCGGTGTTTCACTGATGAGATCGTCCTGTGACATCAGTGACATAGTACTACGTAATAAAGTCAGAGTAGTGAGTATGTAACCAAAGTTCCACTTATCACTGTTCTGGAGATTATTCATAATTTCACATCGTTGAATGAATCTCAATAATTGCTGAAAGGGTGACTCTCCGAATCTAAAATAAACTCATCTAAATAAAAATCCAAAATAAGGACTTCAGTAAAAAATAGAAATGAAAGGAATTATTCCCTGGAAAATAAAATACGTACGACCCTCAACTTACAACGAAAATTAACTCAAAATTGTGACACAAAACTTGCTTATAAATTGTTACAAATAAAAATTCTTCGTATGTAATTGCTTAGAAGCTGGAATTTTAGACATGAAAACATTTAAATGCAGTTTCTTAAAATAGCGTAATATTGGGACTCGATGAAGTCTTCCCAGAATGTGTCAAATGTCCTGACGTAAAGGGATGCGGATGTCCAAGTGAATCTGTAGATATCGGCAATCCGCGCAGATGCGGATTGGATGTAGATTGATTTTTTTAAGAATTGTGTGGATGCTGTTGATACTTAAAGTGGATTTAAGAACAAATAGTTCGATTTAGTAGGACCAAATATTAACCATGTCTAATGCGAGAAGTTGCATGTGTGCTACCACAGCAGCAGGCGGGGAATATTTCGAAAGATGTTTGTGCCTTCAAGACATAACATTTGTACAAATTGTAAATTTTGCTTTACATTGTAACATTGTTACGTCTAAGAAATTTTTAAATATGCTTAATTCAGTTATATTTGCATTTTGGGTAGTATATAGGACGGGTGAAAAAACCAATCCATTTTTTTTCGGGATTTTCAAGTGCGGATAGTTGCGGAATATGCTTCAGAAACTTATTTGACGATGGAAGCGAATGCTGATATTCTAATCAATGCCCATCCTTATGTAAATGCGCTTGTATTCTAGTTTGGCTGAAGTACAGTAAACAAAGAAATGTTTTAATAAATTGAAATGCTACTTCCTAAACTTTGTCTTCGCTACAGCCTCATCATTCTCCCTGCAGACTGCTAACTGCACCGTGTGCTCAGTAAGTAAAGAGAAAATCTGTATGCCTATATTTCACAAAAATGAAACAAGGATGGTATTATAAGCATGACATCAACCAACGTATACAAAATCTAACTAATATAATGCATAAAATCATCTTGAAATTCAAGCAAAGAAGATTTAAATGTCATTAACTAAGGCTCTAAAAAAATCAGTAGATAGGTTTACTATGAAACCATCCATCTATGCTTCAAGAAAACCATCACAGGACATGAATAAAATAGTTTTAAACGAATTTCTTATTCAATTGAGAACAAAGTTAATCTTATATTCTAGATATTCTTAGAAATGAAATAGGATGAATGTCTAAGCAAATTTCAAAATATAAAATAACTGTAGGAAAAATATAACAATGTTAAATGCCTTTAAATATATTTATAAGATGTTTCACACAAAACGAAAAGTGGGCATATAGCATTTCGGTTGCCCTATTGATAAGTCATGTTAACTACACTGTTGGGAAACGACTATTCTCTTGATTCTGAAATATTTTCAATTAGCCTAAGTATACTAGAATGATTTATAACCATATTTACCGAAAATAGTTATTCACTGGAATTGGAGGAACGGATGATTGCCCGTGAGTGATAATAAGCCGCAACCAACAACTGCGTTGTGTTGATGGATCGGCCTCTTTTCCATAGAGAGACTGCAGGAATGCCAAAGCCTTTTGAGCTACTAAACGCTTCGGACTACCAGGTGAATCAAAAGATGCGGCTAAAGTCATCAGTGTTGGTAAAACACGAGCTTGTATTCGGTAGTCTGCACACAATAATGTGTCGGTTAATTTTAACACCTAAAGTCATCCAACTGAAATTGAAGTTATTACAAAAACAAAAGTATACTTAACTATCTATTGCAGCCACTTGTTGCAGCATTTCTACTAACTTACATGCAATAACTTAAAATAACTAAAGTTAAGAAATAAGTGGGCAAATTTTGCAACACAAATTTTCACCAGAAAGTATATTGTTAAAATCCAACAATTTTTTGCTCAATAATCAGGTCAGCACATCTAAATAAATATACCTATTTACTTTCTCAATAAAATAAAAATTATATATATATATATATATATATATATATATATAACGATGGAAAAAGAATTTTCTGCGACTACTGCGTTTGGCCACTGATTTAAATATACATGATACGTAAATCGCATACATATATATATATATACCAACCCTCGCCAATGTGTAAAGTGCAGACACGCTTAGTTCTTCATTTGCAGCATGCAATATAACACCAACGAGTGTTTCCAAAAGGCCAGCACTGACAAACATTGTCAAGAGAAGTGCAGTATGGTTTCTAGTTAAATCAATTTTGTAAGGAAGAGCAGGGTTAAGTACTGCAGCTGCTTCTGAGACAACGAATCCTTCCATAAGTGAGGATGGATCTGGTCTATACAGTATTGGATAAATATACGAAAAATTTATAAAATAAGACAACGTATGGTTATATATAAGTATAACATATTAATAGGAATGAATTTAGAAATGCACGGTTAAATGACATTCGATGCTATATATTGATGATTTAATTTAAATGACATTTTAGTAATAAGATTTCCCAAGATGTAGCAGTATATGATGAATTCCGAAGAAGATCACATAGGAAGAAATAATTTGAGATTCAATACCTTTGTCGTAGATCTTTTCAATACTCAATGGAAACTATAACTTATTAAAGATCATACTTAAAACGAATGCACAATTTGAAGATGTGTCTGAGCTCATTTATGCAGATAAATTTTTTATAAAACCTTCAAAAGTTTATCTTCAATATAATAGTGCCTAAAACTGATTAATATTAGCGTTAGAATAGTTGTCTCTAGGTATTCAGATTGTCTTGATTATGACGGTGCTCTTTGTTCAGTCCGCACAAGTCACATTTCTGAGAAAAACACATTCAGATATAATAAATAATGCGAACATTTGAAAATTACTAAAAATTTTTTAAAAAAATCAATATTCAATTTACTGGGACAGGATATACCATCTGTGGGTAAATTGTGTTCTGAACACAAGCGAAGTTATTTATTTTTTTTTAAAAAAATTCATAGAAAACAAAAGTAGATTAAAGTTCGACTAAAATAATAAGTACAAATGATATATTCATTAAAAATATGAAAATATGCCAAAACTAAGGTTGAAATATGCATTTATATGCATCAATGATAAAACAAACAAATTTCAGAAGCATGCATAGACAGATACAATGATAAACAATTCTTAAAGCTTAGTAAAGTCAAATCTTTTTACATTGTATGAAATTACTACATGTTTTCTTCACAAAAGCTTGAGCGGTTTGTGCACAGCAACGTTTTATATTTGCTGAATGACCGCTTTACGTCAACACTAGTAATCGGGGCAAATTTGAAGGCAGCAATGTCGTTCACAGCTAGCCCGTCTGGAATTTACAGAACAAACATTTTCCCAGCCTGGATTGTTGGTCAGACATTTCCGTAATTTTTTTAGTGCTTCAAATTGGGTAAAGTTTCCAAATTTATTGAATAGTAACACGCTGCTTGGATCCACGTTTCCCAACGTGTAATAATCGGTTTTGGTGGGAATAAAGTTGTTGCTGGAAATTTTTGTCGACGTGCTGGTGCTTCAACAAAAATTTGATTAAATGTTGAAATCAAATCGTTTACATCGGTGAAATGCATGGGCAAAACAGAATAAACGAATTATCTTGGGATGAAAAATAACCAAACCATTACCAATCTTTTTCCTGTATGGAGCATCTTCGCTCAGCAATAAAACGAAACGATCGTATTGCAATTTGCTAGACCATTAAAGCAAAAGCGAATCATTCACCAGAGTTGCAACTATGGAGTGGTTTGTAAAATCTAGAATCGTGCTACAAATAAGAAATGGTTCTTCCGCCAAAATGCTACTCAGGGAGCCCACACGAACTTTGCAGACACTGCGATGTAAAAAATCACTAGTGTCATCCACAACAATGTAAATCACAACATGCCTTATAGCTTAAGGGATAAATTCCAATGTTGAATTATAAACAGGTTCAATAAACTTACGGGCCTTCGTTTCATTGGAAATGTTGAAAGCTGGAATATATGTATGAAGAAATTCTCGAGGTGGTTGATTTTATAGAGGAATGTTGCCGCAATGAATACCTTTGCTAGACTCTACCAAAATCGTCCTGCTTTAATACTTGACATAAATTGTCAACAGAGGTGTCGATGATGTGCCCTGGCTTGGGTGCGTTCCTTTGGTTTCACATATTGCTGTGTGTTGATGTGTTGTTCTACCTGGCTTTTATCAGACACAGCGTTTTTGTCATTTAAATCGCAATGGAACACTTCTCCATCAGTGCTAAATGCTCTAAACTCCTTCGCAAAAATATTAGTAGAAATAATACTAAGCACCTAAATATTGACTTTGATACAATTAATTGTACATCATTTCGAGAATAGAACTGCACTCCAACAAATGTATTAAATTATTGATATTATTTTAATTAGATAAAAAATTATGCCAAATATGCATTAAGGTTAAGAAAAGACAAGATATGCACTAACATGCATTTATATGTATTTTGCATGTAAAATTTGCACGAGTGATAAAAATGTTTCTAGGTATTTTCAGTACCCAAACACGATAGTGCTTCTGATTTGGTTAACATATGCCGGTATTCAACTATTCATTTCATAAAATCATTACCAAGTCAACATTGAGAAAATTTTGATACATTTAAATAAATAGCATTTTACTAAGTGCCTGAAAGTTGTGTTTGACAAAACAAAAGTATAAAATTGAAAACCAAATACTCTTTTGGTCTGCATTTCTGCAGAATTTTCAAATTTTTCCATTTTTTCAATTATTTTTAATCAATAATATTACCTCTATGAACCACGGTCTCTAGAACACCTGGGTAATACCGCATACCAAAAATCTCAATATAATATATTTTAAATTAATTTATTTTTTTGAATTTATATATATTGTTTTATTTGAATTTTTATTTAAAATCTGGACAGCTTGGTTGACCAAATAAGTATTGTTATGGTTTTAATGAAACGTCAAAAACATAGAAACAATATTATTAAACAAAATAAATACTTTGCATCTCATTTTGTTGTAGTGAACAAAACAATAATTTAATACAATCATCTAACATTTTCAGCCCATGTGCTGATGTACAAAAACATTCTTGAATGTTAATGTCCATAAACACGCAGAAAAGACAATCTTAAAGGTTAAACACTAACCAATCAGAGACTACTGATATTCAGAAAGCAAATTCTGTAAAAATAACATTGTCTTTTGAAAAAGCTCATAAATATAGAAAAAATGAGAATTTATGTTTTACATAGAAAACTTGAAAGTATGTCTCTCATACTCACTGAAAATACATTTATATTTTCCACACAATATAAAAACAGACCTACCCATCTCCAGATGAAAAGACAACACTTATTGATTTATCTGCTTGTTTTAAAGGGCGAGGCCGACAATGAAAAAAGAGCTCGTGAAGAATTTCAAGAACCACGGTTTGCCTTGAGTGGTTGTTAAGAGATAGAACCCCCAGGAGACTTTGCAAACCAGCACAATCCGGTCGACACATTCGGATCATTCCTGGCCATGATCTGAACATGGAGACAATAGCCAAACGGCAAGCTTCCACCTGGCTTTGAGGAACAACTAAATGTACACAACAATGGTTATAACAGAGTTGTAACTGGACCCTGATTTCAAGCCCAGACACGCTCAGGACCCGAGATATCCAAAACCATTATAAGATTTTTGTAAATACATGAAATTGATTGGCGTTTGCTATTACTAAGGCAATTTCTGAGATAATTGCAATTATGCGTGCTGTACAATTAGTCAATTAAATATATTAGTTGACATAATATTGTAAAGTAAAAAAAGAATGTACATTTATTGATACAATTTTGAACATTGTGCAGAAATTTCATACCCAGGCCTGCTTTATTCTTGCCCGGCCCGGTAACAATTCTGTGTTACAACTCATGTATAATTAATCCAAATTCGAAATAAAAACAAACCGTGATTTTGACAGGACATTAATGGTGATAGTATATGCTCAATGACTGTGTGCACATGGATATATTGACGAGAATCTGGATGATTGATCAACCTCAAAAGAACAGCCAGTACAGCTTCATTCCACCTGGGCTGAGGACAAACAATTACATGCGACACTAAAACCGAAATCCCCCCGGTAGCCATTGATAGACGTTCAGGGTTGGTCAAAGCAAGTTCACACAGAACGGCAACGGCAATAGTGGACAAATGGTCATCGCTTTCATCTTTTTTCCCTTTCTAAAGAATTTTATTCCAATTACACAATACATTTATTTATGCAAGCGAGTTTGTCTCTTGACCAATACAATGAGTTCGTTAAAGGATTATTCGAATAATGCAAAGTAAAATTAAATTAATATGAAAAGGTAAACCTAAGCTAAATAATATATTAAGTGAAAACAAAATTTATGCACTTCTTTAGTAAAATCCTCCCAAAACTTAATATTTGAAATGGGTTAATAGAAATGTTACATGTCACAAGATTTGCAAAAACTGGCAATAAAGCTTGTATATCACTTTAAATCAAATAATCAAACGAAATCTACATAAAATATTAAAGCGTTTCGCTATTGTATTAAACATAACTGTAGTTCAATTTTGAATAATGATTTTCCAATGTACACCAAAAATAGTAAGCCTGTAAATTTAAAGTAACTTTAGAAACACACGAATGCTTTGTAATACATTGATAAAACATTTTCATATTAGGAGTGCACACTGTTGACCTATATATGCAATTCACAAAGTTACTGAACCATCGCCAGGGACAAAAATATTTAGAAAAAATTAAATTTTGGCATTTAGATAAAAATAAGTCTAGTGATTTTAAAGTACAAAAAACAGCACATTTGTTCACCGAAATCCCTACAATTAGTTTTCTCTCAAATTTGATTATTTGTAAGGCTTGGTCATAAGTTATAACATAGGTAAAAATTTATATGGACCTTTGAAATCAAAATACTAATAATGTATTATTAAAGAGATTATTCTTACAAATGATCATTGGCATCGCTATACATTTGGGGGCCCGGTGCGAAATGGAAATACAGAATACCCCCATTCGCGGCAAGGCATATTGGCGGGTTAGGTTCTTAACCCTAAGGGTGCATTCACACGGAAAGCTTGCGATATAGCGCTTGTATTTTTAACACATGTTTTAAGATAGTTGAATTCACACAGAAAGCGAGCGATAAAGCCAATCTTGAGATTTAAACAAGAGGAAATAAAGGAGGGTATTCACCAGGGATCGTTAGATTTTAATCGCGATTAATCGTATGAAAAAAAATTTTGGCGATAGATTAATCGCAATCGCTGCTGCCAGGAGATTAATAATAGCGATTAATCGTCGATTAATCTATTTCTGGTTAAAAATATTCAAAATACAATATATCAATTGAAAAATATTCAAAATTAAAAATATCAACTATTATTCATGTTATTTGAGATTATTTCCTGAAGTCATTTTGCTCCACATGTGCCTGTTAGGGTAAAGAAATATTTTGATCTCTAAGTTCAGGGGTAATAAACGATTTTGGTAATCAGATAGAGCATAACCAGCTTTGCTGAAGAGTCTCTCAACCTGATTAGATGTTGGCGTGATAAAATCGAGGATCCTTATATATAGAATTAGGGGACATCCGATGCTTCCTAAGTATGTTAGATACCTAACTCTTCTTCTATGTCCGGTGTTAAGGTTTTCTTTTGTAAAACATATGACAAAAGAATAGTGGCCATAGATAAGATCAAACCGAAAATGACAACACGTAACTGAATGCATAAGCATCAACTTAATTAGAATAATCTAGATTAATCGAGCACTCTGTTTACGATTAATCTAATCTACTTGACCAGCACGATAGATTAATCCATCCGATTAATCTTGATTAATCGCGTTGACGATTAATCATGTTGGATCCCTGGTATTCACACAGAGAGATTGCGATATCGCGTTTGTAATTTAAACACATGTTTTAAGATAGTAACATTCACACAGACGGCGTGCGCTTGCTATATTTTTTAATACATGTTTTAAGATAGCTAAATTCACACAGAAAGCGAGCTTGCGCTTGTGATAGATTTCTAGCAATGTATTAATACGAGAGTGTTCACACAGAAAGCGAGCTTTTAATTGTTATTAGGAAAATATTCAATAATATTCTCTACACATTGTTACATTTTATTGCATTTGAGAGAATCAAAGTGGATAATTTTTAATATGTAAACATTATGACAATTTAATTGATCTTTATGTAAATAACAAACTGAAAATCATTTGATACAATGGAATCTATGCGATTAGACAGCCTATTAAATTCTTCATTAAAATTACGCCACAGCAGACGTTTCAAGGGCAGATTCTGGGTACATGAAATATTTTTAAAACGGGAATCTTTAAGTGAATATCACTGACTCTGCTATAAATAAATAATGTTGTGGTCAAAACCTATTTTACAAATATGTTTAATAATACCATTTTTGTGATAATATTAAATAATAATTTGAAACTAAATACATTATACGTACTTCGTACAAATTTTTGGCATGAATTTAAATTATTGGGAGATGTCATCGTCAAAAATATTTAGCATGTTTAAAATCAAATTTACAATCTTTTACAATCGCGCACTCGCGCGCTTTCTGTGTGAATAGAACTATCTTTAAACATATGTTTAAATTACAAGCGCGATATCGCAATCTCTCTGTGTGAATACCCTCCTTTATTTCCTCTTGTTTAAAACGCCAAAAGCTCGCTCTAGCAAGCACAATCTTTCTGTGTGAATGCACCCTAATACATGTGTTGTACGCATAAAAAATGACTTTACGGTACAGTAAAACACTATGGGTCAGTATGCTATGCGCTATTACTGTCCTCCTGTACTTACATTTCTTTTTGATTACAATATTGCTGCAGTACAAAATAAAAATGTGTTTACATTATCATTACTATATTAGTGAAATACATAACTTCATTCAATATGACTACAATATTTCTATATTAATGAGTAAGAGTGTCTTTAGAAAGTGTTTGGGAAGCATTTAGTACCGTATATAATCTCACACATAGATGTTTAAAAACTGCATCCAATATTCGCAGGGGACTAAAGAACGTAGCCAGGCATAGGGTATAAGATGGAGAAGAATGGTAGAGCAGTAAGTCACCTGTGGTACATGGATGACCTGAAGATGTATGCTAGTTCAAGGAAGATGTTGCAGAAGCAAGTGGAGACATTGGAGAAGGCAAGCAGAGATTCTGGGTTGGAATTTGGACTAGGAAAGTATGCAGCAGTGACAATGACCAGAGGCAAGTGCATAGATGGAGATGGTTTGAGGACGAACAGTGAGGATAAGATTGAGGAAGTCAAAGAGGGGTACAAGTACTTAGGTGTGATAGAGAAAGATAGAACAGATCATGAGGAAATGAAGATGAGGTTAAGAAAAGAATACAAGAGAATAAGGAAAGTACTACAGAAGTCAGCATTAAATGGGCAGAATAGTATTAAAGCAATTAATACGTGGGCGATACCAGTGTTGAGATATTCGGCAGGAATAGTTAGGTGGAAATAGAATGAACTGAGGGAATTAGACAGGGAGACAAGGAAGATACTAGCAGCAGAGAGAGCATTCAACTTAAATGGAGATGTAGATAGGCTGTACATGGCAAGGCATTTGGTAGGGAAAGGGCTGCTAAGTGTGGAGGAAACTGTAGAAGGAGAAGCACTAGGGCTAAAGGAATATGTAGAAGAGCAACCTAGAGGATCCCTACTAGAAGTCACTAAGGAGCTAAGGAAGATAAGAACTGAGAGAAGAAAAGAAGGTATACCAGAGTAGGATGGAATCAGAGAGACAAACAAGGTATAGGCAGACGGCAATGCATGGAGAATACTGGCGGAACACAGTAATGTGTGACAGAGATGAGAGCAACAAGTGGTTAAAGAAGGCAGGTCTAAAAAGAGAAACAGAAGCGCTGATAATGGCAGCACAGGAGCAAGCAATAAGAACAAACTGGGTGAAGAAGCATATAGACAGAAGAGTAGAAGTAAGTGATAAGTGTAGGCTATGTAAGAATCATCTGATAGCAGGGAGTGAGAAGTTGGCGCAGAATGAGCATAAGTTCAGGCAGAACAAGGTAGGACGAATGGTTCACTGGAGTTTGAGCAGGCAGCATGGGTTAGAAGCAGGAGACAAGTGGTATGAGCACAAGCCACAGGGCGTCATAGAAAATGAGAAAGTTAAGATACTGTGGGATTTCAACATACAGACAAGCAAGGTGATAGAAGCCCGGAGGCCAGACATAGCAGTAGTGGACAAAGAGAAAAGATTGGGAACAGTGATAGAAATAGCAGTATCAAAGGACAGGAATGTAGAAAGCAAGGAGAAAGAGAAGATAGACAAGTATCGAGAGTTGGCAGAGGAAATAGAAAGGCTGTGGAAGTTAAAGAAAGTCGAAGTAGTCCCGGTAGTTGTGGAAGCACTAGGAGCAGTGAGTAAGAAGCATAAGAGATACTTGGAGGAGTTGAGAGTACCAAAGTGGGGAGGAGCAGTAGCACAGAAGGCAGCATTGTTAGGAACAGCTAGAGTCCTGAGGAAAGCTCTCAGACTCCCTGGGAACTGGTGAGTTCCCCGAGCTGAGAGGGATACCAGCATGAAGCTGTGAGATGCAAGAATAATAATAACGAATGACTTTATTTTGACGCTCAAGGCATACAACACTACAAAAAGAATAAAAACAAGTCAAGTTTTACGACAGCGAGGACAGTCACAAGAGATGAAACAGGAGCAGATGGCAGAGTAGGCGAAGTTGGAGAAGGGCTCAGCAAACAGGAAAGACATCAAAGATTTCTTGAAGCTCAGCGGCGGGGAAAAAATCAATGCATGTTGGAGGCTTGAGAGTAAAGATGTAATTAGCAGCAGTACAAGCACGATTGAAAAACGAGTGAAGGGTGCGATGTTTCTTGGGACGACGGATGGAGAAGGTGACAACATCATCAGAGCGAGTAGAGTGGGAATTAGAAAACGTAATGAAATCAAAAGGATCAACATCCAATTAGCGAGTGAGCAAGCGATTGAAAAGTAGGAGATCACAGGCATGGAAGTAGAGTGACAGCAGGAGAGTGGAGAATTTGAGAAGAGCATCTTTGTATGGCAAGGGAGAGATCCATTTGAAGGCACGCTTTTGGAAACGTTCCATAGAGTGGAACAAGGAATGAGAAGACCAACAACAGGGAGGAGCACAGAGAAGAATGGCGCGAGGAATGGACTTGAACAAAGAGAGTTTCACAGCAGCCGTGGAATTAAAGGGAACATTGCGGAAGAGGGCAAAGAGTGAGGAATTAGCTTTGCNACAGGCATGGAAGTAGAGTGACAGCGGGAGAGTGGAGAATTTGAGAAGAGCATCTTTGTATGGCAAGGGAGAGATCCATTTGAAGGCACGCTTTTGGAAACGTTCCATAGAGTGGAACAAGGAATGAGAAGACCAACAACAGGGAGGAGCACAGAGAAGAATGGCGCGAGGAATGGACTTGAACAAAGAGAGTTTCACAGCAGCCGTGGAATTAAAGGGAACATTGCGGAAGAGGGCAAAGAGTGAGGAATTAGCTTTGGGGAGGCGAAAGGACACATGAACAGACCAATTCAAGTTAGCAGCAAGTTGAACTCCAAGATGAGTATAATGAGGAAAAACGTTCACAGGAAGAGGAAGATCAGAAGAGGGAGATACAGAAAAGGATCAGAGGTAATATTGGAGGCAAAAGAACTACCAAAGTTGAAAATTGCAGTGTCATCAACATATAGTATACAGGATGAGTTGAGGACAGATTGAGGGAGGTCGTTGATAGCAATGAGGAAAAGAAACACAGAAGCTTGAGGAGCATCACTAGACACAAGAGCAGGAGAGGAAATAGACGAGTTGATTTTAACACACTGACGACGATTGGAGAGGTAAGACTGGACGAGTTCGATGAAATCAGAATCAAAGCCAAATAAACGTAATTTCGTTAAGAAGAATAGAATGTGGGAGTCGATCAAAAGCTTTAGAAATGTCAAGAAAGATAATTCAACCAGGATCATTACGATCAGAGTGGAAATAGCAGCTTTCAATCAAAGTGAGCAAGTTACTGATGGTAGAACGACCATGAAGGTTACCATGCTGAGAAGAGGAGATGAGGTGACGAACTTTAAGGAAAACATAACGAAAGACAAGGCGCTCAAAGATGATATACAGCCGAGAAAGAATAGCTATAAGACGGTAAAAAGTGACTTGAGAGGAGGGAAGCTGATTGGATTTTAGCAGTGGAGAGATGCAAGATGTTTTCCAGCAAGGCGGAAAACGCTTAGAGGAGCAAATAGAAGGAGAAGAATGCTTTAAATGGATGGAAAGAGTTGAGGAAGTTTCGTGAATGACAAAGGATGGGACGCCATCAGGATAGCAGGGACCAGACAACTTGCAGGACTTAAGAATGAGGGAAATGTCATGGGCATTGAAGACAACGTCACATAGGCGAATCAGTGGGGAGGTGGCAGGAGGACCTAGACAAAGAGAGACAAGATCCGAGAAATTCGAGGCAAAATAGGCATTGAAAAGATCAGCCTTCTCCAGATCGGAGTGTGCAGAAAGATGGTTTCAATTCAAGCTGGGGAAATCAGGTTTGGAATGTAAGGAACGCAAAAAAGAGTAAGAGTCTTGAAGAGATCCAGGTGAGAAGCTGGACAGCAGAGACATTTTGTCGAGTTCCATGAAGTTGATGACGTCTTCTGTGAGAGAAGAGAGCTTCGAAGAATCAAAAGGACTGTAACGGCGTTTGAAAGATTCAAGTTTATTCAAAGAGTGTACAGTAAGGGATGAGAAGTAGAAGGGAGGGAAATACGCTTTTTCCGACGACGGGGAAAAAAGGATGAAATAACTTGGTGAAGGAGGGTGCACCAGTCATCAGCAGAGAAAGATTCATTAAAAATGGGGAATGAGGAGAGAGCAGCATTAAGGTGATACAAAGTCACTGTTAGATCGAGCATATTAGGAGCAGCAGGACAAGCAGATGAGGTAATAGAATTGACAGACAGGTTGAAGCGGACAATGAGTGATAGGATAGATTAACCAGAATAGGGACTACAGACTTGTAAAAAATACGATCAGGGTGAGAGCACAAAACCAAGTCAAGAAGAGAGGAGCAGGAAGTAGGAGAAAATACAAGTTGTTCAAGAGAGTAGGAAGTGAAAAGATCCAGAAAAGCAGATTCATAGGCGTCATTAGAGTCAAGTGCATTCCAACAAACATTAGGAATGTTGAAGTCACCACAGATGAGGAGATGGGGAGGAGTGGGAAATCCAAGTTGACGAGAGAGAGGGTGATAGACTGATCATGGTACTCAAGCATGGATGAAAACTCACCAAGGGGAATACGAAAAGGACTGTTGGAAGGAGGGTTGTAAACACAGAGAAGAGAAACAATGTGATCACTGAGAACAACAGCACAGACGCAACAGAAATCAAAGGAAAAAGACTGTAAGGAGAGCGGTGGATGTCAAGATTAGGACAACGTGAGGCAATGAGAACATCACCATGACGACCACTACAGAGATCCATACGGCAGAGAACTTTGACTGCGGAGTTAGGAAAAACAACACTGTCAGGAAGAGAAGGATCAAGCCAGGTTTCACTGATGAAAATGAAGTCAAAGGGAGACTGCAGGAAGAAGTTGTAAATTCTGAGACGACGGTTTAATGAGACAAGACTGCGGGCATTGGCGAGCAAAAAAGAGAAATCAGTGTTGGGATGAGGAGTAAGATCCAATCTAAGACTGACTACCGAAATATTTTCTTATAAGCTAAAATCCAAAGAAAAAACCTTTTCAAATACTTATTATCTTCTTAAATAATTATTTTATTCCATTAAATTCGTATTTTCACTTTTAAACAATAAAAATATTTCTTTAAAAAATTCAGTCACAAACGTAAACAAAAGAATTATTACAAATCGAAGTGGAGGTTTCTAACAACCACACAATGTGGACTAATAACAGCACAAACCAAAATGCTAAAAAGCAAAAACAAACCAGATTTCCAGGAAAAGCGCTACGGGCAATCGCTATAAGCGGGGAAACCAGAGCTAATGTTAGCTGATCGGAATACATGCGAATGAGTTTACGAATGAGTTGGATAGCTTGAATTCTTTCACCATCATTATCACAAAATAAGTCCAATGAGCGGGCAACCAATAAATCGGTATTGCATTTACAGAACTGTGCCATTCGTTCTTTACATGTTATAAAATGACGAATAGCACGCAGACCAGCAGCGCGGATCTAAGCGCAAATTTGAAAATTATATTAATAAAACAAATTTTTTTGACAATAACGACTTCCAAAATCTTTAATTTTAACTTATGTAAACATACCTCTTTACATGAATTGATTAGAGATATATTCAAAAAAACGAAAACTTCATGATCCGTAAAATTGATATCGCATTTGTGATCCCGCGGTTGTTGCTTTAAGTGTTTACAAAAATTATTTAGATGCTGTAAAGTAATACGGACGCTGCCAACGTCGGCAAACGTGAGTTGGCGAAACAGCTCGTAAACTTCATGACATTCGCTAATTTCTAGCATTTAAAAATGACAGCTATTTCTAAAAACAATTGCAAAAAATAATGCAATGCAAGTCAAACTTTTTATAATGCAAAATATTAAGAGGAAATTAATTTAACAAAATGATTCGTAATGTGAAAATTGTAATTTTGAAAATTACGCTTTAACATTATTATTTGTTTGAAAGTCAGTGAATTGCAAGGCATAACATTAACAATATCGACGTTAGAAAATATTGATGTTAAACTTAACAGAAAAAGTAATGTGTCACAAAAATGATATACCAGATGCAATTTTTTTGTAAATTACTACTCTTGAGATTTGTAAAAAAATGAGTTTCAATTAAAAAATTTTAAAAAAGGAATATGGGTTTGAGGTGCTTAAGGAATCAACCAATAAATTGGAAATAAAAAATATTGTTAAAATGGCGATAAAAATCATAGGAATTGAAAATTACTTTAAGATTATAAGAATTTTCAGATAAAATATTGTTTTGGTGCCAGATTATTGGGAAACATATTGAAGGAGAAAATTTCTAATAAGGCCTCTAATAATCGGGGACCGGATCGGATTTGGGTTTAAAATCGTTCAAAACAAATAAATAACCTACTTTTAGGTCTAGCATGTGTCGCGTTCAAAAGTTATTGCGACTAAAAACGTATATCTTGAGCATTGCATCAAGGCAAAATTCATGGCCATGAATTTAATGAATATTTTAGCCTACTGATGCAATAATGCAGGGTAATGAAAACATTGTTGCAAATAAATGTACAACTATGCAATTAATTTTTTTTGAAAATATCGCCTTACAACGCTTTAATTAGCTAAAAAAGCATATTTTGAGAATTTATACAACATTAAGGAATATGTGAGTGATTAAATTAGCATCGGCAATAGCTCGCAGTGAAAAACTTAAAAATAAGGGGACTATATCATTAGAGTAGAGCCATATACTAATCAATTACCATAAAAAGAAAAATTATTATTTATTCATCTAATTTACCCGTCCCGGTGTTTAAAGATTATTACAATTTTAGTACTGGCTGAGGCGATATTTCGGCGAGGTATGTAGCTAATTAAGCCATAATGCCGTGAAATAAAAAACATAGTTTTATCATTATATTGTTAAGCTTTGTTACAATTCAGGGTTGGCAAAAACGCTTATTAATAAAAAATGTTTTAAAAGTTTTCTTCTATTATAAAAACACCTGAAAAATTAATAAGAAAAAAACGACTTTACATGACTGTTCGGACTATATTTAGATGACTGTTCGGGCAAAGGTAAATTTTTGGAGTTTTTCATGCGAAAGACGGTTTCGCAGCTGCATTTCAATGAGTTTCATAATGCTGAATGCTGAAGCCACTTTTTATGGAAGAAAAGTATAGATTTCAGATCGTGTAATTTATTTCAATAATAGTAAATTACATTTTGAATTCCTAGTTTTCTGTGCTATTCTCCTTGAATATGTACCGCGTGTTACCACGTGCTACGAATTTGGTTAATTATGCAAAGTTATTGTTCTATATACATTATTTGTTAAGCTTTTTACGTATGTTATTGCATTTCTCATCGATTTTTACCTTGTATTAGTGTTTATTTTATCCGCGTGCTTCACGTGACCCTATTCTATACCTTCGCCTAAAACTAAAGAAAGCTGCATTAAATTGCATTTTTATCTATTCCACAACAATAGTATTTTGCCTTAGCGAAAGTGCTAAACCACCTTTATAGAGAATGCATATTTGGAATAATTCACTCATCAAACTGATTAATAGAGAATCTCAGTAAAACCATTTTACTTTAAATTGTTAATAAAAATTATATATATAATTAATTGCATTGCGAAAAGACAGCTTTAAATGTTTCACAAGACCAAATGTTTACGTACAAAACCAATTAACAAAATCATCTCTATATAGGTCAATTACATTTAATTAATTATTTGACCAACGTTGGATAATATAGCACCGCAACACGATAGTATAGTATATTAGATTGTATAGTAATTAAAATTAATTGCATGCTTGATTGTTATTTTATAGGGGATCATATTATGTAAAATCACATAAAGCTCGGCATTGAATTGCAGAAGAGTTATTTTACATCATATAAATACATAAAACATGTGATTCGTCAAATCAAAATTTCTAGGTTGATACTTTTTACCAACAAGTAATCTTCAATCCGACTTACAGAAGCTTGACAAAATGTACAAACGCTTTGCTTGACTAAGATATGAAAATTAATAGCTTTAGATGGGTCTTCTCATATGTACCTGTTTATTATACAGTTTAATTAGATTAAGTTTCTTTCTCAAATGAATTGAAAGAAATCATTTGAGGAAGTGGAAGGGGAGTGTGGTTGTTCTTGGTGGGTAAAATTATATGTGGGTAAGGGAAAATCGATGAAGTCAAGGCATTGCAAGCATTATGAGAGGAGTTGATGTGGATTAAACAGCAGTGTGATCAAAAGGATCAAGAAATTGATCTTATGAAATTGCAAGTCAGGGCTGGACAATAACAGGATGCTGAGCATTGGAAAGCTTTTTTGTAAGATTTCAAGATTCAATAGAAAAACATGAAGGATCTTACAGTTGCAGTTGATGGTATGAAAGATGTTCAGCAGAAGACCAGTACCAAGGACATTTACAGTGCCCTACAGAAAGATGTGTCCACAGATGCCAAGAAAATAAGAATGGTAATTCAGGAACCAAATGATAAGGTAAGAAGGGCTAAGAAGGTGGTCATGTTAAATGTCAAAGAAAAAGTATCAAGTGAGGAGGAAGATAGGGTGAGGAACAAATGCAAAGCTGTGGGGATTTTGAGACCCATAGACATTCAGAATGACCCCAAGTTTGACCTGTGCTTGGGAAGAAGAATTGAGGGGAGAACAAGACCAATGTTGGTTTGTTTTGAATGACAATGGTACAGCTGACACTGTCCTTTGTTGGAAGATGAATCTAAAGGCAAATGAAAACTACAACCATGTGTTTATAGTTAAAGATTTTACCTGTTTTGAAAGAGAATGTGACAGCATACATTGTCAACAGTTAAAAGAAAAAAGTGTGCTGGTGCAATTTGTTGTGGAAGGATATGGACAACTGTGGATGAAATGAATGGGGAAGGGAACAAGGTGAGCACTGAAGGCAACTAGGAGTAAAAAAATTGACAATTGAACAAAATGGATGCAAGTTGGAGTGGTTGTTATTACAATGCACAAGGTTTAGAGAATAAACTTCCTGAGATGATGAGTATTTTAAATTCTAAAACTAATGCTTTTATTTGTATATCTGAAACCGGTGAAAATGATAAAATGACACTAAGAATTGTAGAAAACAAGTTTTATGAATGCATGTGTTGCAACAGGCAGTCAATTTTTCCAGGTGTTGCAATTTTTGTTATGAAGTTATTAGACTAGATGCTCATGTTGCAGAAGGTGCAGAGGAAATTAAAAATATGGCTGAGTCTGTCTTAGTTGCACTGAGTTTAAGTAATTTAGCTAAGCACTTAATGTAGAGTCACTCAGGGAAAATTCATGAATATTATTTATTATATTTAGATTTGTAATGACATCAGTATGACATACCTCCTTATTTTGATTTCAGTTTACAAAAATCACTTCATGTCCCCTTGATTTGGTGCTACATAATATTATTGCTCAAATTAAATTGCTAGGGAAAAATGTTACATGATTATCTGGTGATCTTTGTTTGTAAACAAAGACAGGTAATTACTTGAATTGTATAAATTGAGAAATTATGTTGAGAACAGTTAATAGAATTTGTCTAGCCTCAGTTACTGTTTACTTTTTCCTCTTTTACTTATTTTTCATTTAAGTGCAGTGACAATATAGTAATTAAAAAATGCATAAAATTTAATTTTTTCAAGTGTTTACGAACTTTTGGGACAACCAAGTATTATATTTAGATTTTTAATGACATCAGTATGACATACCTCCTTATTTTGATTTCAGTTTACAAAAATCACTTCATGTCCCCTTGATTTGGTGCTACATAATATTATTGCTCAAATTAAATTGTGAGGGAAAAATGTTACATGATTATCTGGTGATCTTTATTTGTAAACAAAGACAGGTAATCACTTGAATTGTATAAATTGAGAAATTATGTTGAGAATGGTTAATAGAATTTGTCTAGCCTCAGTTACCTTTTACTTTTACTTATTTTTCTTTTATGATATGAAATTAATTGCTTAACTACAGCAACAAATTTGTGAGTGCTTTTTCAAGTACAGGGCAACATGTAGCTCCTGGAGATCATTTCTGATCTTACCAGCCCAAATTGTGGACCAATTAGGTTAGGTATACAGTTATGTATAGGGTAATAACAAAACCCTTGTTAAATGTTCAACACATACATGCACTTATAATTTATAACACTGTGATGATAATATGCCATTGGTTAGCACGAATGTCTGGCAATTACAGACTATTATTTAGTGAGCTGAGAGATAACAATGAAAATGAGATGTTTTTGTGGTTATGAGATAGAAATTAATATGTGAGACAGATAGGGTAGCACCATGCATTCACGTTGAGCACCTTACTTTTCTTAAAGACTTTGCTTCAGCTGGAAGCCACATGAATTGGTCATCTTGGATTTTACCTAAAAGTATCTATTACTTGGATGAATTACCAATGTTTATGTTAATACGTTTTCTCTTTACTTTTTACTGGAATCAGGGCTATATGGTATGGCTATTTAAAACTTTCAATTAGTTTCTAGTGTAATTACTATTGCAGCCTGTGATTCTACATGGTGACTGTGACAGGATGCTGATGTGATAATGAACTACTTTTTTGTTGTTTCTTTTGATGATTTGGATTTGGTTTACTTTTTGTTTTGGGGCATTTCAGCTGGGATAGTTGTTTCCCCTGACTGCAGTTGGATTACAGAGTAAATCTGCCAATCAATGTGTAACTTACAATTCCGCCCATAGAAGGGGGCATTGCTATTTTTAATGTGTTCTGCTTTGTTTGTTGCTACTTGTTAACATTCTTTTTGTCTCAGTGTTCTATGTGTTGGATTTATTACCAAATACCATATCCCATTTTTGGGTTGTTATCTGTGATTTTTATGAGCTGCGTGTTTCTTTTGTGTTTGTGGGTGCTCCCAACTGTCATTTTGGAAGTTATTATTTTGTTCTTAATTAGTTATGGATTCGAGTCATACAGTTACTTATTCTCCTCATTTTGGGACTCCTCCATNATCTCTGATCTTACCAGCCCAAATTGTGGACCAATTAGGTTAGGTATATGGTTATGTATAAGGTAATAATAAAACTCTCATTCAATGTTCAACATGTGCATGCACTTATAAATCATAACACTGTGATGATACTATGCTGTTGGCTAGCATGAATGTCTGGCAATTACAGACTATTATTTAGTGAGCTGAGAGATAACAATGAAAATGAGATGTTTATTTGTGGTTGTGAGATAGAAATTAATAAGTGAGACAGATAGGGTAGCACCATGCATTCAAGTTGAGCACTTTACTTTTCTTAAAGACTTTGCTTTGGCTGGAAGCCAAGTGAATTGGTCATCTTGGATTTTACCTAAAAGTATCTATTACTTGGATGAATTACCAATGTTTATGTTAATAAGTTTTCTCTCTACTTTTTGCCAGATAACAATTTTGGTTGTTTTTACAATGTTTATGGTTGTTTCATACTTTTGGTTGCTGCAGCAACCATTAACATCATAATAACAACCATTAATACTAATTTGAGCAACTAAAAATGTCATAATTTAAGATTCAAGCAGATGCTTGCAAATAGAACTCACTTCATCATTTTGATTACTAGATCATTTTTATATAAAGAATAAAATTGCAAAAAGCTTTTTTGAAATATTAAATTTGTGAAAAATTATAATATACTTGTTAAGCAAATTTTCAAAATAATTTATTCATGAATATTTGGACACCTTCAAATTATCTGTCAGATAAAAAAGTTACATTTGAGCAGAAGAGATTCTTTACGATTTAAAAAAGTATNTTCAAGCAGATGCTTGCAAATAGAACTCACTTCATCATTTTGATTACTAGATCATTTTTATATAAAGAATAAAATTGCAAAAAGCTTTTTTGAAATATTAAATTTGTGAAAAATTATAATATACTTGTTAAGCAAATTTTCAAAATAATTTATTCATGAATATTTGGACACCTTCAAATTATCTGTCAGATAAAAAAGTTACATTTGAGTAGAAGAGATTCTTTACAATTTAAAAAAGTATTATTTCAAAATTATGCTTAACATTAAAAGTTTAAATTTTTTTTAAATTTGGCAGATTTTTATGCTTATTGTTATCATTTAAAATCAAGACATTCATTCAAAATTTCAGCAAATGTTGTATTGAATGTATTTATTGTATTACTGTTCTGCCCTTTGTTGGGCTTGTGTTAGTTTAAACAGCAATGTTTGAACTGATTATCAGTATAAATTTGATGTTTTGTATTTAAGAGCAATGCTAAAACAATCATGAGCAACATAAAATAACATTGTTATGACCTAAAAATAGTGCTTTTTTATTCAGAAAAAACAACCAAAAATGAACCTAATGTGACGTTTTTGGAACAACATTGTTTAATCCAGTCAAAAAGGTACCATTTCAATGCTAAAACAACCATAAAAAAAAAACTAAAAAACAACATTGTTTAGACCAAAATTTGTTATCTGGGTTACTGGAATCAGGGCAATATGGTATGGCTATTTAAAACCTTCTGCAGAGTCAATTAGTTTCTAGTGTAATTACTATTGCAGCCTGTGATTCTACATGGTGACCATGACAGGACGCTGATGTGATAATGAAATACTTTTTTGTTGTTTCTTTTGATGGTTTGGATTTGGTTTAGTTTTTCATTTTGGGGCATGTCAGCTGGGATAGTTGTTTCCCCTGACTGCAGTTGGATTTCAGAGTAAATCTGCCAATTGATGTGTAACTTACAATTCCACCCATAGAAGGGGACAATGCAATTTTTAATGTGTTCTGCTTTGTTTGTTGCTTCTTGTTAAAGTTCGTTTTGTCTCAGTGTTCTATGTGTTGGATTTATTATCAAATACCATATCCCATTTTTGGGTTGTTATCTGTGATTTTTATGAGCTGCGTGTTTCTTTTGTGTTTGTGGAAGTGCTCCCAACTGTCAGTTTTGAGGTTATTATTTTGTTCTTACTTAGTTATGGATTTAAGTTGTACAGTTATTTATTCTCCTCATTTTGGGACTCCATCTCAGAGTGTCCCCTGTACAAGTGGTGGTAACCTGGACATTACTGCTTGTACCATTGGATCTTTGTTTAACTTATCTTTACCTAATCCTCCTACACAAACCACCCAAAGAATGGATCATAATGCTTCAAATGTCCCTTACAGTAATGCCAGTCCAAATTACCATCAGAACTACCACCAGATTCTGAATGCTCAAAAATGCTCCACCACCCATTCCTGTGCATCCCTACAGTAGTGCAAGCCAACCTACCCCACATTTCAATGCTCAGCAAATGAAAATCAAACATTTGAAAGATGCTTTATCCCAGGAAGTAGTGTAGAGTTACTCAGGGACTTTTTGAGATATTTCTTTATTATTTATTCATTATATTTTGTATTTTCCATCAGCATGACGTCACTTCAATTATTTTGATATTAGGTTGCTATCATTTGTCTGCTATCCCCTCAGTGGTGCTTATTATTTTATTGCTCAAATTGAATTTGTGAGGGAACAAATGATTAAGCATGATTGAACTATGTAGACAACTCTTTTTGTAAACAAAGGCAGGTAATAAATGCAATTTTTGTATAAAACCTGAGAAACTTGTAGGGAATGGTTAATAGATTTTATCTACTCTCAACTGTCATTTTACCATTGTATTTTCTCTTTCTATTATATTGATATGAAAACTATTGCTTAAGTCCAGCAACAATTTGGGAGTGCTTTCTCCAGCACAGGGCGACACATAGCTCCTGGAGGTCTTTTGACTATCCAGCCCAAATTGTGGACCCATTAGGTTATGTATATGGTTAGGTATATGGAAATAATAAACCTCTCATTCACAGTTCAACATGTACATGCACATATACAACCTAACACTGTGATGATACCATGCTGTTGGCTAACACGAATGTCTGGCAATTACCGACTATTTAATAGTGAGATGAGAGATAACAATGAAAATGAGATCCTTTATTTTTCAATGT
>CABFPE010000017.1:811131-862803 GCA_900660155.1 Hofstenia miamia | reverse complement strand
AATGTTACATCTATAAGTTATAAGTTCTATGTTATTCTATTTTCCGGAATCGTGGCTGTTTTGTAAACACTATTCAAACCTTCTGCAGAGTCAATTAGTTTTCTAGTTACGTTACCCCACCAGCCCACGATTCTACATGGCGACCGTGACAGGACGCTGACGTGATAACTATCTAATCTTGTTGTTACTTTCGATGGTCTGGATGTTAGTTGGTTTTCGTTTGGTGCGTATCAGCTGGGATCGTTGTTT
Source organism: Hofstenia miamia (assembly GCA_900660155.1). Lineage (NCBI taxonomy): Eukaryota > Metazoa > Xenacoelomorpha > Acoela > Hofsteniidae > Hofstenia > Hofstenia miamia. The sequence continues at coordinate 862,554 of CABFPE010000017.1, read as the reverse complement.
CCCCTGATTGCTGTGGGACTTCAGTGTAAGTTCACCTATCAATGTATAACTTAACTTCTCCACCCTTGAAAGATGTCGACGAAACCCTTAGTGTGTCTTGTTTGGCTGATGTCATCTGTTAAATTCCTTATTTTGTTTTACTCTCTCAGTGCTTTATGTGTTGGATTTATTACCAGATACCGCCATGTTCCCCAATTTGTCTGTTACTTGTCGTTACTTCCACAAGCCATGTTTTCTTTTGTGTCCATGGAAATGATGATCCCTACTGCCAGTTACTGGAAATTATTGTTTTGTTATTAAGTTATTATGGATTCTAGTCGTACTGTTACTTACTCTTCTACTTTTGGGACTTCTCCAATGCGGAGCGTCCCCTGTACAAGCATTGGTAGCCCGAATATTACACCTTGTACCGTTGGACCTTTACTCGATTTTTCTCAGCCCAATTCTCCTACCCCGATTACGCAAAGGATGGATCAAAACGCTGCGACCATCCCTTACAGCGACGCCATGATCCCAGAATTTCACCAAAACTTGCGCCATATTCTGAACACTCAGAATGCTCCTCCGATTCCTAGCCATCCTCGCAGTCATGTCAGCGCCACTAACCAGTCCATGCCGCAGTTTGACATCCACCACACTGAAATCAAACATTTGAAAGAAGCCTTAGCTCAGCAAGTGGCATTAAGGATGGAGAGCAAACGTCGCGTGGAGTCTCTCCAAGCTGAAATAAATACACAGCATGTGGCATACCAGAGGATGGAAAGGCAGATGCTAGAGTCGACCATTGCCTTAGAATTACAGATTCACGAGTTGAAGAGTGCTGTTAATAATTCGCATCACCAAGAGGAGGCGCGGTCATGCAGAAATGATGAGTATGTAACTCACACCACACTCAACAAAGCTTTAGATGAGTTAGCAGAAAGGATCATTGGTCAAGTAGCGCAGATGGTTCAGTCAGTTGGTGTGAGCCACCCCCACATACAGCTTCTTCTTTCAAAGGCTCTCCAGTAATCCCTAGTTCTGTTCTATTTTGCACAAACTCTCTGAGCAGTCACCCCACGTTCACACAATCAGCTCTTACTCAAGTGTCTACTGTCACCACCAGAGCTATTCCTCAGACTGGGTATGTTCAATTGTTGCCCAACCCAGTGAGCACCATAGTGGTGCCTACTTTCAAAGAACATGTAAGTGATACCAGCCCACTTCAGGGACAATCAGGCGCGAAAGATCAACCAAGGTATTGGAAATCTATTCTTCCTCTCGAGTCTAACGGACAAATGCAGGTGTTCAGCAAACATTCTGTTCTCCTGAAATTTACTGGCCAAATCGATGCCATATCACAATCGTTTGATGAGTTGTTCTTTTTATTTGAGCTCACAATGAAGCAATATAAAAACTCACAGGAGTCAGCAGTGTCTCAGTTCCCACTCTACCTCAGCAGCTTGGCTTACAACCAATATATGATGCTCGAATGCAATATTAAGACCAATTACCAGTTACTGATTGGATTTTTTGAAGATCACTATAGAGCTCCACACATCAAACACCAGTACAAAACCTTGCTGTGCAATATGTCTTTTAAGTTTGGTGATGACATAAAGAACTACATTACCCAGGTTGAGTGACTATTTTGACTGAGCAGCCTATTGAGCAAGTATTCATGCCACGATCTTTTTTCCTATATATGTCGAGGTTTCCCTCCATCCATTAGGAGCAGGCTGGAAGTCAAGTGTGATCNGCACCATAGTGGTGCCTACTTTCAAAGAACATGTAAGTGATACCAGCCCACTTCAGGGACAATCAGGCGCGAAAGATCAACCAAGGTATCGGAAATCTATTCTTCCTCTTAAGTCTAATGGACAAATGCAGGTGTTCAGTAAACATTCTGTTCTCCCAAAGTTTACTGGCCAAATTGATGCTGCATCGCAATCTTTTGATGAGTGGTTCTTTTTATTCGAGCTCACAATGAAGCAATATAAAAACTCACAGGAGTCAGCAGTATCTCAGTTCCCACTCTACCTCAGCAGCTTGGCTTACAACCAATATATGATGCTCGAGCACAATATTAAGACTAATTACCAGTTACTGATTGGATTTTTTGAAGATCACTATAGAGCTCCACACATCAAACACCAGTACAAAACCTTGCTGTGCAATATGTCCTTTAAGTTTGGCAATGACATAAGGAACTACATTACCCAGGTCGAGCGGCTATTTCGACTCAGCAGCCTATTGAGTGAGTACTTGTGCCACAATCTTTTTTCCTACATATGTCGAGGTTTCCCTCCATCCATCAGGAACAGGCTGGAAGTCAAGTGTGATCCGGAGGAGAGCCTGCATGAAATTATCTGAAAAGCCATCAGCATGGTTTATATGCTGCATAACTTGCAGCAAATCAACAAGGACATTACCAACCTCTCTGGTATGAAAAGGCTCAAAACAATAAAGCCCACAATTTCCAAAAAGGGATTCAATATGTCCTCAGTCTGATGCTTTACCTGTGGAGAAAAGGGGCACCTCAAGTCCCAGTGCAAAGCTAAGATACAGCTAATTGCTGATGGCAAAGGCTTTTTTGTAGACGAGCCCAATGAGTCTCCTCAGGTCGAAGACCTTGTTGATTTGGCAACTGACAACCCTACTACGTCGCAGGATTTAAATTAGCTGGAGTGCTGTCTCCTGTCAAACGTGCACAGAACATCTTGGTTATTACCCAGGTTATAAGGAAAAATCTGATACCTGTAGAAATAAACGGAAACATATTTAATGCCACTGTTGACACTGGAGCGGCTGCCTCCATCATCAGCTGCTGCCTCCATCATCAGTGACAAATGCTGCTGAGGGCTGTGTTTCAGGCGAGAATCCTTAGATCCATCTTGTGTCAAACTCATTGATGCTTCAGGAAACCCTCTCTCCCTCAAAGGGAAATTACGGGATGCTTTGATTAGAATTCATGCAGAACCGTTTGAGGTGGATATTCTGGTCATTGATGCTTCAGATCATCAACTCCCTTATGACCTCATATTGGGAAATGATTTCCTAGAAAGGAACTCTTGCGTAATTGATTATAAGAATAACATGATAGCCATCAAAGATCAGGAGGCCACCCAACTCACTACCATCCCTGAGAAGGAGATCATTTTTAATCTAAGCGAGTCCATCTCAATAGAACTGAAACACTGGATGAGAGTTGCAGTCTCATCTGGAAACGACATCAACGGGGATGTAATGATCGTGGGACAACAAGGCAGATACGTACACAGAGTCTCCTTTTCACCTGACTTATGCAAGGTCACTGATGGGAAGACGCATGTCACCATCCTGAATGGAGCAAATTTCCCCGTTAAGATCAGAGCCTCTCAGTTACAACTTGTAGGAGTGCCTGTCAAGGTCGAGAACATACCAGTCACCTGTTTGTCAATCTTGACCATTCTGGTCAAGGTGCCTTCAGTTACTAACAGCTCCCATCCTCATTTAGATCAACAAGAGAGGAAATCTCTGGTCTCTCTTCTTCATAGCAAACATGAAGTATTCAATTATGGAATGATAAGTGTTGGTCAGGCTGTGGGTGAAGAGCACACTATCAAGTTAAAAAACGACAGGCCAATCAGATTGCCAGTTTGCAGAGTTCCTGAGAACCTCAAACCGGAATACTAAAAAATTTTAAGTGACTTAATCAAAAGCAGGATCATTCAGGGGAGCAACAGCCCCTATCCGCCCCAACAGTGTTTATTCAACAAGGCGAGAAATACTGATTGTGCATTGATTTCCAAAAGTTAAACAACATCACGATCATGGATGCATATCCTTTGCCCAGAATCAAGGATCTACTGTATGACGCCAGCAAGTACAAGTTCTTCTCCTGCCTAGACTTGTGCAAGGCTTACTGGCAGGTGCCAATGCAACTGTCCGACATCCCCAAAACAGCCTTCATTACTCTGTATGGCCTGTATGAGTGGAAAAACATGGTGTTCAGCCTATGTAATGCGCCCACTACGTTTCAGCAATAGGTGTCTAAAGTACTAAAAGACAATGCCAACATCCTCGAACCTGGCATCTCAGCCTACATCAATGATATCCTAGTTGCCAGCAACACCTTTGAGGAACACCTGGATAAGCTCGGCCGCACACTAGATCTACTACAGAGAGCGGGCTGAAAAGTCAACAGAAACAAGTGTTCTTTGGCACAGAAGAAAGTTGTCTTTTTAGGACAAGTTGTTGAACCTGGAAAAATCTCAATAAAAAATAATGCAAGGGAATTTCTAGAAAAGATTGAAATGCCATGAAGCTGTCAAGACATGCAACAACTGATGGGGTTTCTTAATTATTACAGCATGTTCCTCCCGGACTTGGCAGAGAAGACCAAAACCATCTCTAACTTACTCAAAAAGTCTGTTGAATTCAAGTGGACTTGGCAAGAGCAAGAAGCATTGGAAGGTATTAAGAATGAGCTCAAGAAAATACCATCATTAAACACTCCTGATTACATGAAAGTCTTCATCATTGACTGCGATGCCAGTACTGTAGCTATCAGTGGAATCCTAAGCCAAGACATCAACGGAATTGAAAGCCCTGTCTAATATTTTAGCAGGAAACTCCGGGCCTCAGAAAGAAATTATGGAGCAACAAAATGCGAGATGCTCGCCTTAGTCGAGTTTTTGAAGAAATTCTGATACTTTATCTTGGGACCCAAATTCGTTGTGCGCACCAACAACAGTGCCCTTGCATGGCTTAAGAAATTTAGTGGTGACAAATTGAACATTGTAGCTCAATGGATCAAGTACCTAAATGATTTTTCATTTTCAATCTGGCACCACCCTGGTCAACTCCATTTAAATGCCGACTACTGGACGGCATTGCCTAGCTATGAGAGAGACCTCAAGAAGCCCAATGGGGAGAAAGTTCTGTTCTCTTTCATTCCTCATACTGAATATCAGTTAATACCAGAGATTAATGCAGATTGTAATGGCAAACCCATCCTCGCCATACTCATATGAGAAGAGATTTCAGAAGAAGAGATAATGCACCATCAACACTGTGATTAGATCTTGGATCAAATCATGAAGAGAATGAAGGATCCCTATTTTCCCACTCCTCCAGAAGTGAATCATTACTTTAACCACTACAATTGGCAAGTGAACAGGAACAGAGTACTGTACATTAAGAGTTGACATAACAACCGACTTGCCATCCCCGAATATTTCAGGAGAGATCTTTTCCACAGAATCCATGAAAGGGGGCATTTAGGCATAGTTCAGACAGAAAAGACCTTTAACTCCCGATACGTCACTATAGGCATAAGAGCTGCCTTTTGCACAACACCAACCACTTCCCCAAACAGAGAGCCAAGCTCAAGTCTCGGGCAGTGGAAAGTCCTAATGAACTTGTGCACGTTGACCTTGAACAGCTATTGCAAGACAATGACGGGTTCCAGTACATCCTTGTACTGGTTGATTGCTTTACAAAATTCGCCCGCATGATCCCCTTAAGCAGTACAACGGCAGAGAAAGTTGCAGAAAAAATAGTTAAAGAGTGGGTGTTGAAGTATGGACCCATGTGAAAGTTAGTCTCCGATCGGGGCCCTCAATTCAAGAGCAACCTTCTCTGTGCCTTAATGAAAGAACTGGAAGTCATTCATGAATTAACCACTGCTTATCACCATCAAGCAAATGGTCTCATAGAACGCCTGAATCAAACTCTTATAAAATTACTTCGAGTAGCTTTATCGCGGGCTGCCAGAAAACAATGGAGATGTGTTACTGAATGTGTAGAATATTTTTATAATACATCTGTTCATACGACTACAGGCGTAAGCCCTTTTAAAGCAATGTTTGGTCGTGAAGCCACAACCTCATTAACGATGATGTTTCCAAATTATATGGAAGAAAAGTATGGAACTTTATGTTAACCAATTAATTCAAGATATGCAACAAATCCACCTTACCATCTGCCACAACACAAATCCGTCTAGTATACGGCAGAAAAAGACCTTTAACAAAAAGCTATATGGAGAGTCGCATAAACGCGGTGACCGAGTTTTTGCCTACCTCCCTCATATAACAACAGATATTAGTCAGGTACATAAACTTGCTAATGATTGGCAAGGTCCTTTCACTATAGAGAAGGTGCTTGACCATAACACTTACACTTTAAATAATGGTAAAATGGTACACTTTCAGCAGCTCAAACGAGCAAATAAGGATATAAAGAACGTCATAATAGACTACAATAACGAGTTTACATTAGTGGACAACGGTGTTGATACATATGAAAAATATGAGAATTTAACTAGTTTTTCTGAGGATGATTTTTCTGACACCGATTATATTTATGATAATAGTAAATCTGACAACTTAGAGTCATGTATGCTCCCCCAAAGAAGGGCAAGAACTAACCACACTTATGATCCCAACATTTGGGATTTAAATCTTATCACTCCATTTAGGAATGCATACAAACAGCTGAAAACGCGAGTCGCCAGCTCCACCATCCCACCGTTGAGTGAGAAGGAGGATGGAAGGTAGCTGCACTAATTGAGAAGCCTCATCTAGGCGAGGGAGACACGTATCTCCGCTTGTTGAGGCACGCGAAAGGAAAAGAGGACGCAATGATGGTGCTGAGGAGAATCTGATCCCATGTGGGCAAAATGTAGCTCCATGATTCAGAGAGGAGAGAGCAACCATGATGACGCCCTCAACATCTCGCCCCTATGTGGAGAGACACATGTCCCCACATGTGCGAGAGGAGCTGGCCACCCACTCAATAAAAACACTTAAATCTAGAATACCCTTTAGTGAGTTACAAATTGTAAACACCCCCCATTTGAGTGACTTGATAGCCCCCTTGACCTCGTCAGTGGGAGCTTCCACCATCAGGTCACAGAAAACTGAGGAAAGGAAAAAGAAAATGTCCAAAGTTGGTGATGAAACCCTGCACCCATACTACATTGCCACTAGAAAAGCCACCACTCTCACATGCAACAATGTGTCAGAAGAAACAAAAAACCAACTTCATCAAACCTAGAATAGTTGTGAAATGAATTGTTCAATAGATGCAATCCCATTTGTGATAGATGCTTCTCATTGCCCAAAAGTCAGCACAATCATTTGTTATGATTTGAGAATGCTTGAGGGACTTAGTTGCATTTACTGGCACAGTACAGTGCATATGTTTTTCAACAATGACTTCAACATTTATAATTTATGTCAGTTTCTAAATAATGGAAAAACCATCAACAGTTTCAAATGCGTTAACATCAACTTCCATAACCTGTTATTGATATACTTTTTAAGAGTACATGAAATCCACATGGAAGCAATCATGGAACAGATCAAAATAGCATATTGTATAGCTAAGGTAGAGGGCATACGCCTCATGATGATACTAAAAGATGAGTATGAGGACACAGTGCTGGAGCCAATTGAAAATCTACATTTCCATATGGAGAATTTCATGATTCTCTCCAAAGATGATTACCTCCCTCTCTCACCACACATCATGAGCCAACTACCCATGACCAGGCTTCTTTACACAGAATTATTATTATGCCAACAAGTACCATCACATTGATTGGCTGCTGACCAGAAATTTATCATTGACGTCATACTCCAGGCACAAACCCTAGAAGTGACAGATCCACACACCCAAACTCTCCTCACAATCACTGATATGCACATAAGTTTTGCATTTGCATAGAGTGAGCAGACATTAACCAAGATCCAGAACAGCTGGTCTGACATAAAAGCCAACTTCAACCCTGAGTCTGATTGGTCCAGCCTAGACATAATGAGCCCCTCACAGCCACCCAAAATATCATGTCTGGGCTCACCCTCCAGTTGTTGTCTGAAAATTAATTTGAGCAAGGGGGGCATATTGAGTCATTTGGGGACTTTTTCGAGATATTTCTTTATTATTTATTCAGTATATTTTGTATTTTACATCAACATGACATCACTTCATTTATTTTGATATTAAGTTGCTATCATTTGTTTGCTTTCCCCTCAGTGGTGCTTATTATTTTATTGCTCAAATTGAATTTGCAAGGGAACAAATGATTAAGCATGATTGAACTATGTAGACAACTCTTTTTGTAAACCAAGGCAGGTAATAACACAATTTTTGAATAAAACTGAGAAACTTGTAGAGAAGGGTTAATAGATTTTATCTACTCTCAGCTGCCATTCTACCATTGTATTTTTCTTTTTCTATTATATTGATATGAAAACTATTGCTTAAAATCAGCAGCAATTAGGGACTATTTAATAGTGAGATGAGAGATAACAATGAAAATAAGATCCTTTATTTTTTGATGTGAGATAGAAATTAAAAGTGAGACAAATAGGGTAGCACCAGTCACTAGGTTAAGCACTTTACTTTGCTATGGAGATTTTGCTTCAGCTGGAAGCTATATGAATTGGTCATCTTGGACTTTACCTAAAGTAGCTGATTACTTGGATGAATTACCAATGTTATATCTATAAGTTTATAAGTTCTTTGCTATTCTATTTTCTGGAATCATGGCTGTTTATGTACAAACACTATTTAAACCTTCTGCAGAGTCAATTAGTTTTCTAGGTTAGTTACCCAAACCAGCCCATGATTCTACATGGCGACCATGACAGGACGTTGACGTGATAACTATTTAATCTTGTTGTTTCTTTTGATTTTCTGGATGTTAGTTGGTTTTTGTTTTTGGTGCATATCAGCTGGGATAGTTGCTTCCCCTGATCACTGTAAGACTTCAGTGTAAGTTCACCTATTGATGTATAACTCAACTTCCCCACCCTTGAAGGATGGCGATGAAACCCTTAGTGTGTCTTGTTTGGCTGATGTCACTTGTTAAACTCCTTATTTTGTCTTGCTTTCTTAGTGCTTTATGTGTTGGATTCATTCCCAATTACTGCTGTGTTCCCCAATTTGGTCTGTTACTTATCATTACTTCTATGAGCTGTGTTTTCCTTTGTGTCTGTGGAAGTGCTCCCTACTGTCAGTTACTGGAAATTATTGTTCTGTTATTAAGTTATTATGGATTCTAGTCATACTGTTACTTATTCTCCTACTTTTGGGGACTTCTCCAATGCAGAGTGTCCCCTGTACAAATGTTGGTAGCCCAAACTCTACCCCTTGTACTGTTGGAGCTTTACTCAATTTTTCTCAGCCCAATTCTCCTACCCTGATTATGCAAAGGATGGATCAGAATGCTGTGACCATCCCTTACAGCAATGCCAGCACCATGAGCCCAGGATTTCACCAAAACTTGTGCCGTATTTTGAACACTCAGAATGCTCCTCTGATTCCTAGTTGTCCTCACAGCCACATCATTGCCAATAATCAGTCCATTCCACAGTTTGACATCCGCCATGCTGAAATCAAACATTTGAAAGAAGCCTTATCTCAGCAAGTGTCATTAGGGATGGAGAGTGAACATCACATGGAGTCTCTCCAGGCTGAAATTAATACGCAGCACATGGCATACCAGAGGATGGAAAGTCAGATGCTAGAGTTCACCATTGCTTTAGAATTGCAGATTCATGAGTTAAAGAATGCTGTCAATAATTCAAACCACCAAGAGGAGGTGTGGTCATGCTGAAACAATGAGTATGTAACTTATGCCACACTCAACAAAGCCTTGGATAAGCTAGCAGAAAGGATCATTGGTTGAGTGTAAAGCTAAGATACAGCAAAGGATTTATTGTAGACGAGCCCAATGAGTCCCCTCAGGTTGAAAATCTTGTTGATCTGGCAACCAAAAACCCTACTATTTCACAGGATTTAAATTAGCTGGAGCGCTGTCTCCCCATCAAATACACACAGAACAGCTTGGTTATTACCCAGCTTATAAGGAAAAATCTGATACCTGTAGAAATAAATTGAAACATATTTAATGCCACTGGAGCAGCTGCTTCCATCATCAGCAACAAATGCTGCTGTGGGCTGTGCTTCAGCTGGGAATCCTTAGATCCATCTTGTGTCAAACTTATTGATGCTTCAGGAAACCCTCTCTCCCTCAAAGGGAAGTTATGGGATGCTTTGATTAGAATTCATGTGGAACCATTTGAGGTGGATCTTCTTGTCATCTATACTTCAGATCACTGACTCCCCTACGACCTCATACTGGGAAATGATTTCCTAGAAAGGAACTCTTGCGTAATTGATTATAAGAATAACATGATAGCCATCAAAGATCAGGAGGCCACACAACTTGCTACCATCCCTGAGAAGGAGATCATTTTTAATCTAAGTGAGCCCATTTCAATTGAACCAAAACACTGGATGAGAGTTTCAGTCTCCTCTGGAAACAACATCAATGGGGATGTGATGATTGTGGGACAACAAGTCAAATATGTATGCAGAGTCTCCTTTTCACCTGACTTATGCAAGGTGATGAATGGGAAGACACATGTAACTGTCTTGAATGGAGCCAATTTCCCTGTTCAAATCAGAGCCTCTCAGCTACAACTTATAGGAGTGCCTGTCAGGGTTGAGAACATACCAGTCACCTGTTTGTCAATTTGCACCACAGTTCACAATTTGGGAGAGCTGACCAGCCTGGTCAAGGTGCCTTCAGTTACTAACAGCTCACATCCTCATCTAGATCAACAAGAGAGGAAATATTTGGTCTCTCTTCTTCATAGCAAACATGAGGTATTCAATTATGGAATGATAAGTGTCAGTCAGGCTGTGGGTGAGGAGCATGTTCTTTGGCACAGAAGAAAGTAATCTTTTTAGGACAAGTCATTGAACCAGGAACAATCTCAATAAAAAATAATGCAAGGGAATTTCTAGAAAAGATTGAAATGCCACAAAGCCGTCAAGATGTGCAATGACTGATGGGGTTTCTTAATTATTATGGCATGTTCCTTCCAGACTTGGCAGAGAAGACCAAAACCATCTCTAACTTGCTCAAAAAGTGGATTGAGTTCAAGTGGACTTGGCAAGAGCAAGAAGCATTGGAAGATATTAAGAATGAGCTCAAGAAAATACCATCATTAAACACTCCTGATTACATGAAAGACTTTATCATTGACTGTGATGCCAGTACTGTAGCTATCAGTGGAATACTAAGCCAAGACATCAATGGAATCAAAAGCCCTGTCTAATATTTCAGCAGGAAACTCTGAGCTTCAGAAAGAAATTATGGAGCAACAAAATGCAAGATGCTCACCTTAGTCGAGTTGTTAAAGAAATTCTGATATTTTATCTTGGGTCGCAAATTTGTGGTGCGCACCAACAACAGTGCCCTTGCATGGCTGAAGAAATTTAGTGGTGACAAATCCAACATTGTAGCTTGATGGATTGAGTACCTAAATGATTTTTCATTTTCAATCCGGCACCACCCTGGTCAACTCCATTTAAATGCCAACTACTGGATGGCATTACCTAGTTATGAGAGAGACCTCAAGAAGCCTGATGGGGAGAAGGTTCCGTTCTCTTTCATTCCTCATACTGAATATCAGTTAATACCAGAGATTAATGCAGATCATAATGGCAAACCCATCCTCACAATACTCATATGAGAAGAGATTTCAGAAGAATAGATAATGCATCATCAATGCCATGATTGGATCTTAGATCAGATCATGAAGAGAATGAAAGATCCCTATTTCCCCACTCCTCTGGAAGTGAATCAGTACTTTAACCACTACAATTGGCAGACAAACAAGAATGGACTATTGTATGTTAAGAGTCAACATAACAACCAACTCGCCATTCCTGAATATTTCAGGAGAGATCTTGTCTGCAGAGTCCACGAAAGGGGGCATTTAGGCATTCTTCAGACTGAAAAGACCTTCAACTCCCAATACGTTACCATAGGCATAAGAGCTGCTGTTACCAACATTATCAATAAATGTGAGAAATGCCTTTTGCACAACACCAACCACTTCCCTCAACAGAGAGCCAAGCTCGAGTCTCAGGCAGTGGAAAGTCCTAACAAACTTGTGCATGTTGACCTTGAATAACTATTGTAAGATAATGATGGGTTCCAGTACATCCTTGTAATGGTCAACCACTTTATGAAATTCACCCACATGATCCCCTTAAGCAGTACAATGGCAGAGATAGTAGCAGAAAAAATAGTTAAAGAGTGGGTGTTGAAGTATGGACCCAAGCAAAAGTTAGTCTCCAATCAAGGCCCTGAGTTCATGAGCAACCTCCTCCATGCCTTAATGAAAGAACTGGAAATCATTCACAAATTGACTACTGCCTATCACCATCAAGCAAACAGCCTAGTGGAAAGCTTGAATCAAACTCTTATAAAATTAGTTCGAGTTGCGTTATTGCAGGCTGCTGGAAAGCAATGGAGATGTGTTATCAACTGTGTAGAATATTTCTATAATACATCTGTTCACAAGACCTTTTAAAGCAATGTTTGGTTGTGAAGCCACAACCTCCTTAACAATGATGTTTCCAACTTATGCAGAGAAAAGTACAGAACTTTATGTTAACCAATTAATTCAAGATATGCAACAAATCCACCTTACCATCTGCCACAACACAAATCAGTCCAGTATACAGCAGAAAAAGACCTTTAACAAAAAGCTATATGGAGAGCCACATAAACGCAGCAACTGAGTTTTTGCTTATCTCCCTCATATAACAATGGATAGTAGTCAGGTATGTAAACTTGCTAATGATTGGCAAGGTCCCTTCACCATAGAGAAGGTGCTTGACCATAACACTTACACTTTAAATAATGGTAAAACAGTACACTTTCAGTGGCTCAAACAAGCAATCAAAGATATAGAGAACATTATAATAGATGACAACAATGAGTTTACATTAGTGGATAACAGTGTTGATACATATGAAAAATATGAGAATTTAACTAGTTTTTCTGAGGATGATTTTTCTGACACTGATTATATTTATGATAATAGTAAATCTGAAAACTTAGAGTCACATACACTCCCCCAAAGAAGGGCAAGAACTAACCACACTTATGATCCCAACATTTGGGATTTAAATCTTACCACTCAATTTAGGAATGCATACAAACAGCTGAAAACGTGAGTTGCCAGTTCCACCATCCCACTGTCAAGTGAGAAGGAGGATGGAAGGTAACCACACTAATTGAGAAGCCTCATCTAGGCGAGGGAGACATGTATCTCTGTTTGTTGAGGCACATGAAAGGAAAAGAGGACGCAATGATGGTGCTGAGGAGAATCTGATCCCATGTGGGCAAAACGTAGCTCCACAATTTGGAGAGGAGAGAGCAAATGCAATGACGCCCTCAACATCTCACCCCTATGTGGAGAGACACATATCCCCATGTGCGTGAGAGGAGCAATAAAACTCTTAATTCTAGATTACCCTTTATTGAGTTGTAAACACCCCCATTTGATTGACTCAATAGCCCCCTTGATCTTGTCAGCCATAGCTTCCACTATCAGGTCACAGAAAACCAAGGAAAGAATAAAGAAAATGTCCAAAGTTGGTGATGAAACTTTGCACCCATACTACATAGCCACTAGAAAAGCCACTGCTATCACATGTGATAATATATCAGAAGAAACAAAGAACCAACTCCACTGAACCTACAATGGTCGCAAAATGAATTGTTCAATAGACATAATTCCATTTGTGATAGACGCAGCTCGCCACCCAAAAATCAACACAATCATCTGTTATGATTCAAGGATGTTGGAGGAAATTAGCTGCCTTTACTGGTGCAGCACAGTGCACATGTTTTTTGCTGATGATTTCAACATCTACAATTTATGTCAGTTTCTATTGCATAGCTAAGGTGGAAGGCATATGCCTCATGATGATATTAAGAGATGAATATGAGCAGACAGTACCAGAAACAATCAAAAACCTAAATTTTGAATGGAGAATTTCATGATTTTCTCCAAAGATAATTACCTCCCTCTCTCACTGTATGTCATGAGCCAATTACCAATAACCAGGCTTCTTTACACAGATTTATTGTTATGCCAATGTGTGCCATCGCATCAATTGGCTGTCAATCAGAAACTTATCATCAACGTCATACTCCAAGCACAAACTCTAGAAGTGACAGATCTGCACACCCCATCTCTCCATATGATCACGGATATGTGCGCAAGTTTTGCTTTTGCACAAAGTGAGCAGACACTAAACAAGATCAAGACCATCTGGTCTGATATAAAAGCCGACTTCAACCCCAAGTCTGATTGGCCCTGGCTAGACATAATAAGCCCATCATACCACTATCATCCCTCTATTGAAAGAGCATGTAAAGAAATCAAAGTTTCATACAATACCCAAGATCAGAAAAATTTCAAAGAAAATTATTCGCAGAGAAAAACTTGCCCAATATCTACGCCCATGGCACCATCTGGACACTAACCATCTACTTGACAAAGGAACCACAGTTACAAATCCCAATGACGCACAAAAAGCGTTCGTCTCCTTCCAAACTGACAAGCCACAAACTCACAGTCTGCCCCCTGTCTTGGAAAGTTAAAAACTGGCTATTGTACAAGTGCAATCCTCCCTCTTCACCAGGAAAAACTAAGTGCCCCATGGATAAATTCAAAAAGTATTATGCTTGACTGGTGGGGGTGACCTGTGTAACTGGTAAGATGCCCATCATCCTCACCAGCAATCAACTAGGTATTTGTCTGTAGGACATAAATATTTTCTCCAACACCATAAAGAAATACAGGTGGGAAGCAACAGTGGAAACCAAGCTTGCAGTATTCCATTCAGAGAATGTCCCCATGAGTACTAGATGATTTGTAGAGCGACTGCCGGGGTCCACTCACCAATTCCTGGACAGAATCCAAAGGCACGATCTCCCTGCAAGAACCACATCTTTCTTCAAACTACACCAAATTAGATATCTGGAATGCAGTTATGGGCAATTCATTGAATCAGCTTGCCACGTCAACAAGGAGGGGAAAATCATTCCCATCACTATTTTTGATCAAGTAATGCAGACACCCAAACAATTCTATAAGGAGGAAGAATTTGGCATCATCAGCAGTGCAACTCTCACCCCAGATCCGTGAATTAATCAAAAGAGTAAACTTGGAAAAATTTGGCAGACAGGCGCTATCCCCCAAGCCAATGCCCTAGTCTTCAGTAACCAAAGGTGAACAGATACTCATGATTGAACACGACCCTAGCAAATTTTTAGAGGATCTCACCATTCAACAGAGAATCTTAGTAGATTACCATGACAAAGACGTTCTCTCACTAATGAAATGGTGTCTCACCAAAATGTTTACCAAGGAGGAGCTGGTCATTCTGCAATCCCCAGGGCGACACATAGCACTGGATGTGGGACTGGATGTGGAATGCACCACTGCTCATGTGCGCATTTCCAGCAAACAGATAGAGAATCTGTGGCAGAAAGATTGAAAGGAAAATTTTGGGACATGCTGAAGGAGGCAAGAATTAATTACCCAGTCATGATTGGAACTGCCAGCTTGGAAGCCACCTTAGGATTCAGTGAACTCAAGAAGAATTAAAGACATTGAATCTCTTGTGCATACTGCCACCCATGATAGAAATGCCCCTCATACAACCTAAATGGAAGGTTCGGAAACCAAAAAAGAAGGTAGCGGCTCACCTATCCAACAAGATCAATTTTGTGAACAGCAAGCAAGAAGCAATTAAAGCAAGCAGAACAGGGGAATACAGAGTGGTGCGAGAAAAACTGATAGCCAGAGGGAATCCTGAGCGTGTCTTTATTGACAGCAAACTCAACATCACAGATATCTTTATGCATGGCTTACCTGTGCATGTACAATTACAGAAAATACATGGAAAAATCTCGGCTTGTGTGCTCATTCTTTTCCAAGCAGCAGGTGACTTAATGTGGATCAATAATGTGGAAAATGTAACTTGGTACTACGACATCACCAAAAGGATTGAGATTATAACTATGATCAGAGCTAATGTGTCTGATCCAGATCAGATGACTCTCAGTCAAGTGAATTGAAAATGGAATAATTCAAGGCAGCAATAGTCCCTATGCTGCGCCAACCATTTTTATCAAGCAGGGAGAAAAATACAGGCTTTGTATTGATTTTAGAAAATTAATTGATGTTAAGGTAAAGGACACATACCCCCTACCACGAATTGAAGATCTTTTATATGATGCGAGTAAGTATAAATTTTTTTCCTGTCTGTATTTGTGTAAAGCTTACTGGCAGGTGCCAATGTATCCATCCAATATTCTGAAAATGGCCTTCATTACACCCTATGGTTTGTATGAGTGGAAGTAATGCACCAGCCACTTTTCAGCATTATGTGACTAAGGTGCTGAAAGATAAATCAAGCATGCTCAAAGCTGGCATATCAGCATACATCAATGATATACTAGTAGCCAGTACAACCTTTTAAGAACATCTAGAAAAACTATATTGTGCATTCAAATTATTACAACAAGCTGGGTTGAAAGTTAATGGAAATAAATGTTCGTTGTTTCAGAAGAAAGTTACCTTCTTAGGGAGAGTCATAGAATATGGGAATATTTCAATAAAAACAAATGCTAAGCATTTTTTGGAGAAAATAGAAACACCTAGAAGTCGAAAAGTTGTGTGAGGTTGATGGACTTTCTAAATTATTATGGAATGTTTATTCCCGACCTAGCTGAGAAGACCAAATCTATTTCAAATTTACTTAAAAAGAATAATGAGTTTAAATGGACCTGGAACAAACAGGATGCATTGGAGAAGATAAAAATTGAACTCAAAAAGATTCCTTCATTAAATACTCCTGATTATAGTAAACCCTTTATTGTTGATTGTGATGCCAGTGCTGTTGCTATTAGTGGTGTATTAAGTCAAGAAATAAACGGAGTCAAAAGTCTGGTACAATATTTCAGTAGAAAACTTAGAGATCCTGAAAGGAACTATGGAGCCACAAAGTGTTAGATGTTTGCTTTAGTGGAGTTGCTGAAGAAATTTTGCTATTTTATATTAGGTTGAAAATTCATTGTACATACTGACAACAGCAACTTGGCCTGGCTTAAAAAATTCTCCAAAGATAAATCCAATATAGTGGCCAGATGGATAGAATTCCTAAATGATTTCTCTTTTTCAATCAAACATCATCCTGGCTGTTTACACTTAAATGCTGACTATTGGACAGCACTGCCCAGCTATGAAAGGGATTTAAAGAGACCAGATGGAGAGAAAGTACAGTTCAGATTTATTCTGCATACTGAGTATGAGCTAATCCCCAAGATTAATGCAGATTGTAATGGGAAGGAAATTCTACCAATTTTGATATGTGAAGAAATCTCTGATGAAGAAATAATCAAGCATCAACAAAGTGATCAAGTATTATCTGACATTATGAAATGTATGAAGGATCCATTTTTCTCCCTTCCTCTGATAGCGACTCATTATTACAACTGATACAATTGAACAACAACAGATAAGGGATTGCTTTATGCTAAAAGTCATCACAATAACAGACTTGCCATTCCAAAGTACTTTGGAAGAGATTTAGTAAGACAAGTACATGAAAAGGGGCATTTAGGAATTATCCAAACAGAGAAAACTTTTAATTCACAATATGTTACCATTGGAATCAGGGCTGCTGTTATAGATGTCATTGATAAATGCAAGCAATGTCTCTTAGATAATGCTAGCCATTTTCCAGAACCAAAAGCCAAGTTAGAATGTCGTGCTGCAACCAGTCCTAATGAAATTGTCCATATGGATTTAGAACAGCTGTCTTGAGATGATGAAGGTTTTCAGTACCTCTTGGTGATAGTGGATCATTTCACTAAATATGCTCAAATTATTCTGTTGGACAGTACAAGTGCAGAAAAAATAGCTGAAAAAATAGTTAAGGAGTGGACTTTGAAATATGGTCCTATGTCTAAACTCATCTCTAACCATGGTCCACAGTTTGAAAATAATCTGATGAAAGCCTTAATGCATGAGTTAGAAGTAATTCACAAATTCACTACTACTTACCACTCTCAAGCTAATGGCCTGGTAGAATGAATAAACAGAACTTTGATAAAACTGATTTGAGTAGCTTTCTCATGGTCTGCAGGGAGAACTTGGAGATGTGTAATCAAGTTTTTTTATAATACAGCAGTGCATTCCACAACTGGCGTAAGTCCTTTTAAAGCTATGTTTGGGAAGCATTAACTTCATTATCTATGTTTCCAAATTACTCTGAAACCAGTGTTGATAGATATGTAAATCAATTGATACGAGATATGCAGCAAGTGCATCTGACAATTTGTCATAACACAAATCAATCAAGTATACGTCAAAAGAGAACCTTTAACAAAAATTATATGGTAAGCCTCACAAACAAGGTCACAAAGTTTTTGCATACCTACCTTGTGTCACCACAGATCACAACCAAGTACAGAAACTAGCCAATAATTGGCAAGGACCCTTCATTGTGGAGAAAGTGCTTGATCATAGCACATATATGCTTAATAATGGAAAAAACATACAATTTCAGAGGCTAAAAAGAGCCATAAAAGATATTGAGCACATAATCATCAATGATAATAATGAATTTACATTGGTTGACAATGGTATTGATGTGTTTGAGACTTATGATAATTTAACTGATTTCACTGAAGATGATTTTAGTGATACTGAGTTTGAATCTCAGAGTGACATTATTCTGAGTAATGATAGTCAGTGTATATTGCCTTCAAGACGTGCTAGAGAAAATCAACCTTATGATCCCAAAATTTGGAACCTTAACCTTATAAATCTGTTTAGGAATGATGCCAATAGGAAAAAACTAATGAGAATTACCAGCTCGTCCAACCCATCAAAGAGTGAGAAGGAAAATGGAGGGTAGCAGAGATGATACCAAAATCTCATCAAGGTGTGAGAGAAATTTATCTCCGCTTGATGAGGCGCACAAAAACAAAAGAGGACAACATGATGGAGCTGAGGAGACTCCTATCTTATGTGGGCAACATGTAGCTCCATGATTAGGAGAGGAGACAGCAACAACACCATCCTCATCTTGCTACTATGTGGGGAGACACATATTTCCATGTGTGTGAGCAGAGCTGGCACAAAACTACAGTAAAACTCTTAAGACTCAACTTAATCATACCCCATTCAGTGTTTTACAAACTGTAAATACCCCCCAATGAGTGAATTTGATAGCCCCCTCAACCTCCATTAGTTCTTCCACAGTTGCCTCAACAGTCCAGTCAAGGAAGACAGAAGAAAGAAGAAAGAAGATGTCTAAAGTAGGAGAAGATAAACTTCACCCATATTTGATAGCACCATGTTGAGCTGTCCACCATATCCAAGAAACATCTCTGAAGAAACACAGAAAAAACTAAGGTGGAAATACAATAAGTGAAATGTAGATTGCTCTATTGACATTATACCTTTTGTCATTGATGTGGAAAGACGCCTGAAGATTAATATGATAATTTACTATTACTCAAAAATGTTAGAAGGGATTAGTCATTTGTACTGGATAAGCACTGTCCACATGTGCTTCAACAAGGACTTTACAATTTACAATCTTTGCCAATTCTTAAACAATGGTAGTACAGTCAATAGTTTCAAATGCATTAATATAGGCTTTCCTAACCTATTAGTTATCTATTATTTAAGAGTTAAGGAAGTGCAAGACAAGCAAATAATGGAGCAAATAGAAATCACCTATCAAATTGCAAAAGTTGAGAAAATATGATTCATAATGGTTCTCAGGGATGAATATGAAGACAGCATTCCTGAAGTCATAGAGAATTTGCATTTTCAGATGGAAAACTTTTTCATAATTTTTACCATCCCATCTATTGTCTGATATCAATGTATCACACAAATATCATATCTGTAATGAAATTATTATTCACTGATCTCATGTTATGTAAGAAAATTCCATTTCACCAAATAGCAGTTGATCAGAAGTATTAATGCAACTTTGATAAGCACCCCAGTATGTTGATGTAAAAGAATGGGAGAGAGTGTTAGCTATATTCTCAGGTCCCACTCTCACTCTCCACCTACTACTGCAAAATTAATTTGAGCAAGGGGGTGAGTGTAGAACCACTCAGGAAAAATTCATGATTATTATTTATTAGGTTCTCCCAAAAGTTCGTAAGCACTTGAAAAAAGTTGGTAAATGCTTGAAAAAAATTGAAATTTTATTACTCAAATAATAGCTGCAACAATAAAGTTTATTCCTCAAAATAAAGACCATCATGTTCCAAGACTTTCTGCCATCGATCTGCAAGCTTTCAAATCTGGTTAAAGTACCATTCAGCTGGCTTTGAATCAAAGAATTCTTGACATGCTTCTTCGACTTCATCAAATGATTCGAATTGGCGGCCTTTCAAAAAGTGTTGCATTGAACGGAAAAGGCCATAATCTGATGGAGCACAATCAGGATTGTAGGCTGGATGTGGTAGAACCTCAACGCCATCCAGTTCTTCAAACATGTCTTTGGTCTTCCTGGCAGTGTGTGGCTTGGCATTGTCCTGCTGCATTAAAACATGCTTTCTGTTGATCAGAGCCAGATACTTTTGTTTCAACTTTTCATAGACCCTCACCAATTGCTGACAGTAAAGTTCAGCACTGATGGCACGACCATGTGGAACCAGCTCAAAATGTACGATTCCATCAAAGTTCCACCAAACTCACAACATGACTTTTTTTCCGAATTGATCTTGTTTTGGAATTGACAGTGTCTCTTGCCATTTCTGAACCCATTGCTTGTCTTGAGTGTTCTGGACTAGATGGACCCATTTCTCGTCTGATGTAACAATACGCTTCCAAAAATGGTCGTCCAATGGATTGCTGAGCAATTGACAACAAATTTCAACTCGTCTGTTGGCTTGTGCTTCAGTGAGTTTGTGAGGATCTTGGCACGGCTTTTTGTGAACAAAATCAAGTTGCTTCAAGTGTCAGTGAATTGTCGATTTGCCAACTCCTAGCTCACCAGCCAATTCTCGAGTGCTTGATGAAGGAGCATGGTTCAACCCGGTTTTTAAGTCTCCATCATCCAGCTTTAATGGCCGACCTGAACAAGGCATATCTTCAAGACTCATGTCGCCAGATTCAAAACGCTTGTACCATTTTGAGATCACCGCACATGCAATTGTTTCTTTACCTTTGGCAGCACAAATCTCTTCAGCAGCTTTTCTAGTTGAAAGACCTCGCTTCCAGCAGTAGCAAACCAAAACTTGCGGCTCAATTTTATCCATTACCAGGAACAAAAAATGAATATTACTATAACAATAAAAACGCAAAAAATATAGTAATTAAAAAATGCATAAAATTTAATTTTTTCAAGTGTTTACGAACTTTTGGGACAACCTAGTATTATATTTAGATTTTTAATGACATCAGTATGACATACCTCCTTATTTTGATTTCAGTTTACAAAAATCACTTCATGTCCCCTTGATTTGGTGCTACATAATATTATTGCTCAAATTAAATTGCAAGGGAAAAATGTTGCATGATTATCTGGTGATCTTTGTTTGTAAACAAAGACAGGTAATTACTTGAATTGTATAAATTGAGAAATTATGTTGAGAACAGTTAATAGAATTTGTCTAGCCTCAGTTACTGTTTACTTTTTCCTCTTTTACTTATTTTTTGTTTTCATATGAAATTAATTGCTTAAGTGTGGCAACAATTTGTGAGTGCTTTTTCAAGTACAGGGCAACACATAGCTCCTGGAGATCATCTCTGGTCTTACCAGCACAAATTGTGGACCAATTAGGTTAGGTATACAGTTATGTATAAGGTAATAATAAAACTCTTGTTCAATGTTCAACATGTGCATGCACTTATAAATGATAACACTGTGATGAGACTATGCTGTTGGCTAGCATGAATGTCTGGCAATTACAGACTATTATTTAGTGAGCTGAGAGATAACAATGAAAATGAGATGTTTATTTGTGATTGTGAGATAGAAATTAATAAGTGAGACAGATAGGGTAGCACCATGCATTCAAGTTGAGCACTTTACTTTTCTTAAAGACTTTGCTTTGGCTGGAAGCCATGTGAATTGGTCATCTTGGATTTTACCTAAAAGAATCTATTACTTGGATGAATTACCAATGTTTATGTTAATAAGTTTTCTCTATACTTTTTACTCGAATTGGGGTGATATGGTATGGCTATTTAAAACCTTCTGCAGAGTCAATTAATTTCTAGTGTAATTACTATTGCAGCCTGTGATTCTACATTAAGTTCACTACTTGCACCCAAGATTTAGGGCTTCTTAATTCTTTATCTTAATTAGGGCTCTAGACTTACATGACTCTTTCCTAAAGGTTATCTGTATCAGGTCAGCCAAGTGTGACCACTTTTCCCTTACAGAATCTCCTGTTTACTTTTAACTTTTATTAGGATAGGGTATATTTGCAGGAGGAGTTAATTATTTTGCAAAATCCATAAATCCATGTATTAACATGAAACCCTCAATAAGCTAGGATAGTAGAATTGTTAGCTGATTTCATACCAATGCCACATTATTGTAGAATCATTGGGTTTGAATCTAGAGAAAACTTTGCCAGAGGAATTAGTGTCAAAGCAGAAGGTTGCTGAGGTAAACATATACTAGAGCAACAGTGATTCTAGTGAACAAGAGAACACAGTTAAACTATTTCTCTATTTACAACTGTTTGGTTGTCTTATATACAATGCATATTTACAATATTTACAAACATGAAAACAACTAGTCAACACAAAGAGCACATGGTCTGGCTGATAAATAACAACAACTACTGACTGATGTTACACTCTGCCCCAGGCCAGACTCCACAATTTTTCATTGTGTACCCAATTGATGAGGATCTGACCCAAATGTATCCATTTGACAGCTCTTTGCTCAAACATGCAAAACTAAGGAGTAGGAGTGGCTAACTCACTTTCAATGGGGTTCATTTTGCAGAGAGGCATTGGATTTGACCTTCAAAACCAGGCCCATGTTCTGTATAATGCATCCCATACACCAATTGTGTTCAGCAATGACTGAGAACAACAAATAACAAATCCTTTTGGCACTGCAGCATTGCCTTTCCTTCCAGACAAATTGGACAGCAGATCACAAGGAAATTCTTCATGACTTGACACCCATTCAGGATCACGTCAGGGTCACCATGTAGAATTGGTGGCTGGGGACTATACCAGCAGCACTAAGGAACTAATTGTCACAGTAGAATGTTGCAAAAGTGTCATAATAGAGCAGCCATCATTTTAACAATAAAACAATTGATATAACAAACATTGGTAATTCATCCATGTAACTAGTAACTGTTTAGAGAGAAAACATCCAGGATGAGAAATTCATATGGCTTCCAGCCAAAGTGCTACCTGAAGAGAAGGCAGTTTGTGACTTGAGTGTGCAGTGCTATCCTATTGGTCTCATAATTTATTATCTAGCTCAATACAAATACAACAGTCACAATCTGGTTCCTATTTCTTGTCTCACTAATTAATTGCACATAATTGCTGTGCATTCACTTTAACCAATGGAATAATATAATCACAGTATAATAATGTTATGGGTGCATGTTGAAATCAAACAAAGGTTTTATTATATCTATGTGTAACCATAACCTAACTCAGTCCAAAATTTGGGCTGCTAACTGCCTGAAAGCTACTTGTTGAATCAGTCCACAGTTGGAGTAACTCCCAAATTGTCACCATAGACTTACACAATCATTATAATTAAATAAACTGAGTAAATAAAAATATAATGGTGGAAGAGAGTTGAACATGGTTTAGGTAAGATAAACTCTATTGTGCTTTGCTACAATATTGCTTTTATTTATACATTGTTTCAAAATAATTACCTGCCTTTGTTTACAACTTAAAAATCTTACAATCATGTTTCCCTTGCAAATTCAGTTGAGCAATAAATCATGTAGCACCAAATTGAGGGGACATTAAACTAGCATTGTAAACTAAGCTCAAAAATAAAGGAGCTGACATCAAGGTGACGTAATTAATATGAATTTAAAAGTAGAAATTAAGTTGAAAATAAATAAAAATTGCAAAGGTCCCTGAGTGACTCTACACACCCCCTTGCTCAATTTAATTCTGTGGCAACAGTTGTAAGGGTGGCCTGGACACTACTTTCTGGGTGGCTTTGACCATATCAATTGCTAGGAGGCCCTCCCAGCTCTGTACCTCAGCATACTGTGGGGTTCTGGTTAATTGCATTAAGACTTCTCTTTGTGTTACCACCTCATCTCATAGTTGAAAGAAATGTAAAGCAGGAAGCCTTGAGCTCATGGGACAGTTTTGATGCAAAGTGTTGGAGAAACTCTTGTAGAGGCAGAGCCCCTTCAGTGCTATCATGAGTGTCATTAACATGTCCATGTTGGAAGTGTGGGCATTGCTTGCATTGATGATGGTGTTAGGGTAGAAGTGAATGAAGACCTCTCACAATTAGCCCATCCTTGTTGTATATTCAATGAACAGCAAAAGTAGTATAAATCTGAGTGTATTTTGGTACAATTTTTTCTTATTGGTTGAGAGGTGGGCCATATTTTGTTACACTTTTTTCTGATTGGTCAAGAGAGGACCTTTAGCCTCTGCTGGGCTGTGTATTTTGGCAATGGGTGTATATCTGACGTCATTGGGATGCTTTGTTAGCATTGTTTGTAGTCTATTATTTAAATGTAGTCATTTATCAATACACATAGAGATAAAGCAATTTTCAAAATTCAATAAAATTAGAAATGTCTAAAATGTAACCAATTTTTTTATTCATTTACATTTTTGGAATTACATAATTAATAAGTATTTTTTAAAAAATAAAATAATTTTTTAATATTAAGTGGTAATAAATAAATTTCACAGACAACACATGTCAATAAATACAAAATTTAGTTGCAGTCTATTGTTTAAAATGTAACCAATTTATTTACTTGCTTATTTACATGGCCTAAATTAGTTTACATACTTGTTTTTTTATTAACATATATGACATTGGAAGTATCACATCACACATTAATTTAGTTTACATTGTTTAGTTTACATACTTGTTTTGTTTTTATTAACATACATGACATTGGAAAATACCACATCACACATTAATTTAGTTTACATTGTTTAGTTGGTGGTGTATATGGAGGTATTGTAGAAGTATTCAATAACTTTGATTACCCATCACCACTGATTTCCTGATGCTCATAAAAGGGCTACTCTTAGTAACTTGATCAAAGTTCTGTTAAGGTGTTCTACTAGGTCATTTGATTGTGGGTGATACACAGTGGTGAATTCATGCATTATTTCCATCTCTTGACTTAATGCTGCCATCAGGTTATTTTTGAATTGTGGAGCTTTGTCTGACACTAGTTTCTCCATTGGCCTGAATTTAAGGACCCATTTTTTCATGACTTTTTCCACAATTCAATCAGTGGTGGTACTGTTTAGAGGAATGATGCAAGCATATTTCATGAAATGATCAACCATGACCAATGCATACTGGTAGCCATTGTTGTCACAAGATAAATTTTCTAGATCCATGTGGACAACCTCATTTGGTCTCTCTGCAGGCTCTTTCTTGAGGGTTACTCATTGTTTGGGGAAGTGGTTGGTGTTCTGCAACTGACACATTTTGCACTTATTAATAATGTTGATCAATCTTATTCTGATTGTGATATATCTGGTGTTGAAGGTATTCTCCATTTTAATTATGCCCAAATGGCCTCACTCATGCACTCTTCTGATGAGGTTGTGTCAAAAGTACTCAGGGATGGTGAACCTGTTATTCCTGCTTTTTGTGTACAGGAGACCTTGCTCATTAACTTGCCAATTGTATTGTTTAAAATATCTCTCTGTTACCAGGTCCATTGAAAAAAGGATTTTTGATTCTCTACAGAATTTGTGACAGCACTTTGTCATGTTTATGGTGGTGGAGGATCTCCTCTGCAGTTATTTCCTCACATACCAAGATGGGCAAGATGGCTCTGCCTTGTTGTTTGGCATTAATCTCAGGTAGCATCTGGTACTTGGTTAAAAGAATGAATCCAAACTGTACTCACTCACCTGCCAGCTTCTTTAGATCTCATTTGTATCTGGGAAGTGCCATCCAGTAGTTTGCATTAAGATGTAACTTCCCAGGTCAGTGCTAGATAGTGAATAAGAAATCAAATAAATAATCAATCCACCTGGCTACAATATTGGACTTGTCCCCAGAGAATTTCTTCAGCCAGGCTAGTGTACTGTTGTCAGGGCACACAACAAAAGGACATCCCAAGATTAAATATTGAAATTTTTTCAGTGATTCCACAATGGCCAGCATCTTGCTTTTAGTGGCCCCATAGTTTCTTTCAGACATGTGCAGTTTGCAGCTGCAATACTGGATGGGGCTTTCCACCCATCTACCATCTGACTCAGAACTCTGCTAATGGCTATGGCACTGGCATCACAGTTGATGATAAAGCTTTTCTTGTAATCTGGCATATTTAGTGTAGGGATCTTTTTCAACTCTTTCTTCATTTGATCTAGGTTTTCCTATTCCCTCCAGGTCCATTTGAACTTGACTGATTTTTTGAGTAACTGAGAGATGCTCTTTGTCTTCTCAGCTAGGTCAGGGATGAACATGCTGTAATAATTTAAGAATCACATTAGTCACTGCATGTCTTTCTGGTTTTTCAGTGTCTCAATTTTATCCAGAAAGTCTTTGACATTTGTTGTGATTGATATTTTACTGGGCTTGATTGCTCACCCCAAGAAGGTGACTTTGTTTTGAGTGAGGGTGCATTTATTACCATTAACCTTAAGTCCAGCATTCTGGAGTAGATCAAGTGTGTGCCTCAGCTTGTCCAGATGTTCTGGGAATGTATCACTTGTGACAATTAAGATGATATACTGGGCTCCAAAACATTAGCATTGTTCTTCAGCACCTTGGTATCATACCTTTGAAAAGTTGCAGGGGTGTTACAAAGGCCAAAAGCCATATACTTCCATTCATAGAGCCCATAGGGGGTAAAGAAGGCAGTCTTTTGGATGTTGGATTCTCACATTGAGACCTGCCAGTAGGCCTTGCATAGATTGAGGCATGAGAAAACTTATACTGGTCAGCATCAAAGTAATTCCTCTATCCTCAGAAGAGGATAGGCATCCTTGATGGTGAAATTGTTCAATTTACAGAAATCAATGCATAATCAGTATTTTTCTCCCTGCTTAATGGAGACCATCAGTGTGGTGTAGGGACTGTTACTCTTTGTATAATTCAACTCTCCAGAAGGTCACTCAGGAATTTTTTGTATTTTTCTTTCAGGTTCTCAGGAACCCTCCATACTGGTAATCAGATAGGTTTGTTTGTTTTCATTTTGATTGAGTGTTCTTCACTGACAGCTTGCCTGACACTTACAGCTCCATAATTAAAGACATTGCTCTTGCATTTTAGTAATGAGATAAGTAACTGATGCTCCCCTTCTTAGAGGTGTGGGTTTGACTCATTGGTAACTAAGGGGATCCTAACAGTATCCAGAGGTTTGTCCATATCATGAATCACAGTAAATATGGGTAAATGCATGGTGGAGACATTCATTAACTGCATGGGCACTGCCATGATTTCAAGTTGTGCAGTGTTGACTCAAACTTTAAATTTCAAACTGTTCAGCATAGTGATGTACATTTTCCCATGGCATAAATCAGGTGACAGATTAATACCTTTCAGGTGGCACCCCTTTGGCCCAGATATCATTACATTGCTGGTGGAAAATGCAGGCACCTGAGTCCAATGATGGGCTTCAAGGAACACAAGTTCAGTGAGTTGGAAGTGAATTTCTTCTTCAGGAATGGGTGAGTAGCTTCATGATCTCAGATGGATATCATATTGTTCCTGTAGTTTATGACACAATTTTTTTTCAAGGAAGTCACTCCCTAATATAATATCATAGGGTAATGGTTGGTTCAAAGTGTCCACCACTACCAAATCCATTTGGAATAGTTCATTATTGATCTGCATGTCTATGTCACTGACCTTCCCTCTCAGTGAGATTTTATTTCCAGATGTGTCAATCAGATGAATGGTGGATGGATCTAAGGAATCTCAGCTCATGCACAATGCAGAACAACATTCATCACTGATAATTGAGGCAGGAGCTCCTGTATCTACTGTTGCAGAATCACATTTTCTGCATCAGGTGGGTAATTATGAGAATCTCTTTGCACTTGGTTGTTAGGAGACAGTGCTCCCCTTGATTTAATGGTTCAGCTGTATTGATGATGTTGTTGCCAGTGTTGGTAGGCTCATCTATGATAAATCCATCTCCATCAACCAAGATCTGGATTGCAGCAACTACAGGCAGTTCACAGGTGGCCTTTCTGTCTGCACTGGTAACACCTGACTGAGGACAGGTTGAACTCTTTCTTGGCAGGTACTCAGGAAGAACCTTCCTTAGCTTTAGATGTACTGAGGCCAGTATTCATCTTCAATTCAGAGACATCCTTGTCAATTTGACTTGTATTGTGTATCAGGTAAACAATGCTGATAGCTTTCCATTTGATGGTGTGGAGATCATCTCCAGACAGGAGCAGATGTATTGTGGAAAATCATGACAAATGTAGGTGAAAAGATTGTCTCAGGAGTATTCTGGCGACAGATTACTCAATCAGAATAGCCTTTCCACCTGAGTGATGTAATTTCAGACGTTGTCACCTTTTCTGAAAGACATGTCACACAGAATAGTTTTATACTGATGCTTGATGTGAAGCACTCTATAGTGATCCTCAAAATATCCTATCAGTAATTGACAATTTGTTTTAATCTCTCTGTCAAGCATCATATACTGTAAGCCAACCCATGAAGATACAAAGGGAATTGCAATATGGCAGTGTCTTGCATTTTATGATACTGCTTCATAGTCAACTCAAAGAGAAAAAACCATTCATCAAAGGATTGTGAGACTACATTGATTTGATCAGTAAATTTTAGTAGAGCAGAGTGTTTGTTAAAATATTTGGGATCTCCACTAGACTATATGGGAAGAACTGATTTAGTGAACCGTGGCCTACCACTTGTTGCAGACCTGATAGGTACACCAAAATAAGGACTTCCATCAGCAACATGCTCAGAAGCAGAAGGCACAATTGTGGTAGTCACAGGAAATGTGGGAACATGACTCATCCCCATAGGATGAACAGGCATAGCCATAGTAGACAAGGTTGACACAAGAGAACCAGAAGACTGAATAAATATAGGCTCACAGTTTGCATGCACTGTAGCATGTTACCAGACCAAGGGGGAGTAGTACTGCTTGAGTCACTGGATGGATGAGGTTCTCATTGAGCAGCCAGCATGTGAGTGAATTGGTGGGTTAATTGTTCACCAAAATCATCTAGAACTTCATCTAGTGCAGCATGTGTGACATAGTTGTCAAAAGCAGGAGAGAAGGGTGCCTCACAAGAAGTTGCCTTGGTGGGTGTAAGCTGATTAATCTGAAGTTCCAGTGACATAATTGATTCTAACATTTTCTTTTCCATTCATTGGTACTCAGCTTGCAAAGCCTCAATGCGCCTCTCACCTTCTAATCACAGGGTGACTTGTTGGTACAACAAATCTTGGAGATGCTAGATTTCTATGGCCTGGTGATCAAACAGTGGTGTGGGGTTAGCTGACAAAACCAATGGATGGGCAGGAATCAGTGGAGCATCTTGGGTGTTTAATATTTGTTGGGTGTTCACAGGAGAAACTTGAGTAAGGAGAAGTAGGTAGGGATAAGTTAAATAATGATCCAATGGTACAAGGGGCAGTGTTTGGGCTACCAATGCTTGCATAGGGGACTCCCTGTAGAGGGGACCCAATAGGAGAATAAATAACAGTATGACTAGAATCCATTTTGAAACAAGAACAAGTAACAAGAATATAACTCTTCTCAGAAAAACTATCTCAACAGTTGGGAGCACTGTTGACTTATCAACAGCAGTAGATAACATAACAGGTATAGGTACAGTACTATATCCAACATGCAACAGAACAGAGACAATAAAAACTGATAGGCCAGAGGAAATCCATCCCAGCCAACCTACACATAACCAAAAGAAAACAAGTCATTAACAATAGGTGACACTCTCATTGCACATACAGGTTCCATGACTGGAGTACATCTCCAAAGCATCACTTCAACTGCAAGTATCCTCAGAAATGTTCAGGATCACGTCAGGGTCACCATGTAGAATCACTGGGTTGAATCTAGAGAGAACTTTACCAGAGGACTTAGTGTCAATGCAGAAGGTTGCTGAGGTAAACATATACTAGAGCAACAGTGATTCTAGTGAACAAGAGAATAAATTTAAACTATTTCTCTATTTACAGCTGCTTGGGTGTCTTATATATACTGTGTATTTGCAATATTTACAAACATGAAAACGACTAGTTAACACAAAGAGCACGTGATCTGGCCAATAAATAATAACAACTACCAACTGATGTTACATTATAAATTCAGATTCAAACACTTATTTTGTAAAGCTTCATCATCCATTTGGTACTTGCTAACATTTGTTAGAAATTCATTATTTTTTATGATTATTTATCATATAACTTTCATATTGTTCCTACAAAAGCTAAGTGTATTGTTATAAAAATCAAATAGTTAATACTTTGAAAAAAATTATTTTGTTAGGACATGTTAGGATATTCCAAAATTCCTACAATTACTATAAAACAACATCAGTTTTGTTTTCTTTTATGTGACCCACATATAATGTCTTCTTTTCTGCATATTTTAAATAAAAATCACTCAGGCAAGTTTTAGAAAATTACATTAATTGGTTTTAAGTGTGCAAAATTTTCTCTGGTTCACTGGTCTATTGTGCTGCTAATGCTGATATATTTATTCCAAAAATATGCTATGCATGTTATAAATAGTATCACACACTAAAAAATCAATGGTATACAAATGTATGTAATGCATTTTAAAGCTCCATTTCATGGTGGCATGCAAACAGTAATAACATGTTGCTTTGAACCACATAAATTTTTGCCAATGGGTAAATAGTATTGAAAATTAGAATACATATCTGCATGTCTTTATCTTTGACTTTAAGAAAGCTTTCAATGTAGTTAGTTCTGCATCATAAATTAGTATATTTCCTTTCTAGCAATTTTTCAACAATGTGTCAAGTTATATTGCTGAATGTGTTTTTCTTGGGGTCTACTGCATTCTGGAGTGCCACAAGATACTAAATTGTTGAAGTGGACATTCACTTTTTATATTGATATACTATTAAGAGAAAAACCAAACGTCAAAAAATATGTTGGGAAATTTGTAATCATAGTATAACATTCAAATCTAACCCAATATTGTAACTGTAAGAAAAAATGGGACCCCTAATCACTCATCATGAAATAGAATCCACAACATAATTGTTTTTGCATTGGTTTTTTTAGCAAATATTTAGAAAAATATATATTTACTTTACAATGCCCCCTACACGTTTTTGCAAAGTGGAATTTAGTCTTTGTATTCAACCGCCACATTTTCCCTGCAGGTGAAGGTAATATGGGACATAATACACAGCTACAAATTTTCAAAAATTACAAATTGTATTTCATTGATTTCTTAAGCAATGTTTCCTCAAACATGAAAATATTTATATTCTTATATTAAAGAGGTTGATATAATAATATTAACATTAGTAATCTTTTGCTATCTCTTCAGAAAACATTAAAAAATGTTTTTGCAATCGTTTTTTTATGGAATTTATTAAATGCAAGTTTGGTTTAGGTTTAAAAACAATGCCTAAAAAAGTGTAATAAGTAGAATATTATATTGGCAAAAAATGCAAAAAATGTTGCTACACAGTACTGCCCAATGCCACTATTATCAGTGTCCCATATTGCCTACAAAATGTTATCTCAACAAAAATATATGGAAACACACAACTAATATATGGAAACTTACCCCTATAAATTAAAAGATGTCATATTTTTGCATGAATTTGGCATCCTAAATACCTCATTGGAGGTTCATGCTTCATTTTTAAAAAATCTTACTCATCAGGCAGCTATATAATGAGAAAATGATCTAAAAGGCAAACTCACCCTTCAACAAATGTTATTCCTTTTTTATTATTTAATGGTATTTTATAAATCAAATTATATATATATATATATATATATATATATATATAATGACTAAGCATGCAGATGAAAATCATTTCGAAATATATCATAACATATTTCAATGAAGAAATACAAATTTACAAACAGCTGAATAGTTCATTTTATCATGGAGATTAGTAAATAAATGTATTTTTCATATTGAAACTAAGAAATCATTTAATATATTAATGTAGCAAAGAATTTATGTTTTTTGTAAGTTCTAGCTATAGTACATGCAATTACAAATTACTGCGCAAATCTTGCTTTTATTTACATGCGTAAGCATACGAAAGCACACAATATACCACATGTACATGTAGAATGGAATAGTGTTTATTATATTCTTATACATTTGAAACATGGCATGTCATGCATATTCTTATACAGAAAGTAAATGTGCAGCCATGCACAGACACTAAGTTAACCTTACATGTAGAAATCAATGATGTAATCGATAATGCAAGGGGTCTAGTTTAAATGTATTCTAGTTATAAGCACAGTAATTTTTAAAAAATCTGCGAGTGAAATATATTGATGGTATAATTTTTGTTCGTGCTCGTGTAGGTGCGAGTTGGGTACATTTTTTTTTAAAAATGTACAGGTGTGGATTGAATAGGGTACAGACTTTGCGGGTGCGGGCTAGATCAGGTATGAAAATCTTGCTGATCATAAATGAGCAATTGCTGAAAAAATATATTAGGGATCACCTTTTTGGGCCCTCTGCCCACCCCTAAAATATCAGAATTAAAATATACGGAAAAATTCTTTCAGTTAAAATCACAATTTACATGAAAATATTTCCTGTATTTGTATAAATTATCAATTGGTGATATCAATGTACATTTATGCATGGAGGCTCCCATCACTAGATACTAACTGACGTTAAAGCATGGATGGTACCAACGAGATCTGTTCCAGAAGCCCTGGTAAGAAAATTGCCACAAAGTAAAATGGGTAGGATACAGATTTGGCCCAATCAACGCCACGATTGACTGCAGAAGCCTTGGAGCTTCCTATGTTGCCTGTCTCTACATGCTTTAAAAGGTTGGAGTGACAGGTCTTAATGTGCTGTACATAACAACCTTCACTCTTATATGACTTGTAACAGCCAACTGCTATACACTTCCAGCAGTTAGCATCCGCTTCTCACTTGAGATCTGCATATGGTCATCCCTGACCTGATGATTGTGAGCTTTCTGCTCTGAAAGTATACGCTCACACTCCGTGCACTATAGGTGTCTCGTACTGGCCTGAGTAAGCTTTTGTGCTGTTGCAAAGACCGCCCCAGGAAATCTCTTTTGGATCAATTTCATGTCACCATTGATCTGACCTGCAAGTTTGTGAATTACTTTACTGCCTTTCTTATCCCTAAAGCATGATGTAGTCAACGTGGAAAATATCTGAGACTTCCACAGAGAAACGTCGATTAAACACCGTGCATCAAATAACAACCGCTTTCCCCTGCATTGAATTCTCCGTGCTCTTATCATGTGGCCATTACCTTCAGAAACTATTGATGCCTTGGTCTTTACTAACTCAAGGGGCTGATTACTAGTTATGCTTTTGCTGTGCGACATCATCTGGCTAACAAAAGTTAAGCACTTACATGCTATTATTGTGCACACTTGTTGGAAAAGCATAAGTCGATGAATTTTGTCCTTGGTTAAGCTATCCCAGAATCAGACGCTACAAAAGACCCTTTCACAGGTGTTTATGGAACCCACAAGCATCTCCAGTTCCCTAGCCGTTTCTGCCCATGTCTTACACACATAGGTCAGAATGGGTACAATAACGCCTCATAAGAGAAGATAAGAAAGTGCTTTGCCAAATCTATACTGACATGCTACTTGCCGATAAGGTAGGATCTTGCCTACAGCACCATTGCACTGATTTCTTCCTTCAGAGAGTGCTGTCCAAGCAGTACTGATCATCGAGCCTAAGTACTTAAACTCTGGTACGAATTCAATGTTCTTTGCAGACATTAACTTTATCAGATGTTCTTTCCAATGCTCTTGATAACCACATGCACTTGGTCTTTGGTACAGAGATATTAATACCTAGTGGCACTGCAACTGTAACTAGACCATCTAGATAGCTCTTATTGTTCGTCAGACCTTCTGAAAAGACCAAGATCATCTGCATACTTGATGTGCTTAAGTTCCACTTCCCCTTTACCAAAGAAAGAGCTAAAAACAATTCCTTTGGGGTTCCACGGAATCCCTCACAGATCAGATAGTGAAAGAGGAGTTCAAATATACTCGGGCCGAGGACACATCCTTGTTGAGCTCCACGTTCAAGCCAAAAGATTGTGCCTGGATATTTGCCTCAAATGTGTGCAATTGGTGAATTGTGCAAGGACTTAACGAGTGTTAGCATTAACCAGGAAACAGCGCGAGGAGGTACTCTTTCTCACTTAAAAGCATAAACACTTTAAAGCGGATGTTACACGATGAGCATTTGTCCTAGAGCAAAACACTTAAGCTAAATACCATTCTTGTCATGGGACAGCCTTTTTCTGTCCCATCCCCATCTCATCCCAAGTCAGACTTGTCACATCCCATCCCATGTCCCACGGCAAATCTGTTGGATACCAATATTTTATTAATGGCACATTACCTTAATTTTTAAAGATAGGAAACATATAAATATGAATTGCTCAAAATATTGTTTTAGGCTGATAAGACTATTTGATACAAAGGTTCCGAAATATTGTGAAAAAAAAGATGTTGAAAAACAATGAAAAAGCAGGTGCTTAAGACACCGTTTGAAACGTGTTTAAAACATTGCAGGTTTTTCCGGTCAACCTTGTATAAACATACATTCAGAAAGGATATTTCGAGAAAATTTCGTGACATGACTCGTACAATGGGACGACTGGGACTGCTTTCCTTGTCCAATCCCACATCCCACGACAACCTTGTTAAATGCCATCCGCGCATCATCTGTCCCCGAACAAAATAATTGCGGGCTCGGGGGCAATCCTCGAAATAATACAATGTTCTATTTCAAATGGGCAAATGACACAAAGTCCACCATGTAACAGCTTCCACTGAGCACTTTAATTCGTTCCTCACTGCTTAGTTGTAGCAATAAGTTGCTTCCATAGCGAGCGGGATATATTTAAAATCTTTGTTGTAAACAAAAAAATTCCATAAAAGAAATGATTATTTTATAGAGTTAATGAATTTGGCTGACGAAAACATATTTCCCAAAGTATTTCCCAAGCTTTTAGTATTGATCACTCTCCCACAGATGTCAGTGACATTGGAACGTGTGTTTTCAACTTAAATCAAATCAAAACTTGCATAAATTAGCGTTCAGCCCTACAACTTTGTTCAGAACTTTTTCGAATTTAATGCGTTTGAAACCAAAAAACGTGTTGTCAACAAAGTTTTCAGAAATAAATCGATTCTACTTAGGCTTACAACTTTTTGCGAGATAATGAGGTTTCAAATGTGAAGGTAAAAAAACTTTGTTGTGAGCTTTTCAAAACGAATTCTGAGAGTCATCATAAACGAAAGAATAATTAAATAGGCAGCTTATGTCGTAAATTTCTTACTTCCGTTGCGAATGCAGGGATTCCTTTAATTAAAACTAGTGAGCGCGACCCATTTTGCTCATTATTCACTCTGGATAATATAGTTGCTTAATTCATTAACCTCTTCGCTACCAGGGTCAGACACCCCCTCCAACCGCAGTCATTTTGAATATTTAATGACATTGTAATTTTTTTAAACTATAGCAAATCTTCATTTAATTTATTAATGTCCACTTATTTAATGCACTTTAAAATGTTTTAAAGCCAACAGAACAATAAAAACTGATTTAGCCCATCCCTCTCAATGAATACCAGCCAAATTGGATTTTCACAGGATTATTGTTTTGGTTACAAAAGTACCTCTAATTTTAGAGAATAGCAATTACACATTTTAAATTACATGTAATAAGGTATATGAAAAGAAAAAAAATTTATTGTCAATGTTCATTTACACTCTGTGTGGTAAATTTTGAAGCAAGGGGCTGGACAGAGTCCTGGTTTTGTGCACAATCCCCACATTATGTAACATATTTTTACTTTACATATATATTTTCATGCAGTAGGCCTGTTTTCAATAGATGGTCTTAATTCTGGAAAACTTCTTCAGTAAAAAAAATTGATAAACTATAGCAGTATTAATCACTGCTTTTGTCGGGACAATTCTCACAACACAAAGTTACCTAGAGCTCCCAGAATTTTAAGCGCACTACAATCAACCAGAGTGATTGAATATCTATGTGAGAGGGGTGCTCGATACTACGAATAGTAAAACTGGTCGTCATTCTGGTGCCTGTGTATATNAAGGGGCTGGACAGAGTCCTGGTTTTGTGCACAATCCCCACATTGGTATCGGCTTTCTTTTTTTTGTTGCTGGTGCACACTATATGTGGACTTTGCTTGCTTTGTGTTGGGGGAATGAACTCTGGAAAGCGGTAACCAGAGAAACGATCTGAAGCTGCAGGGGCAGAGGGCCCAGTAGCTGAGGCAGCAAGTAATATATTTATACATTCAAGCTTGAATTTCAATAAAGGCTTTCTGCTGCCTTGTTTACATACAAAATGTCAGCATTCAAAGCCCTTCTTCAATGAAATGGAAAGCAACTTTTTTTGGTCAACTTCATACTTTTTCTAATGCAAGAGTAGGTGCCAATCTTCTCATCACTCCTGTCAACACCCCCCTGTGTTTGTTATAGTCATCCACAAGTTGGAGCTTTCTTACAACATTGCCATGTCTGACACGCTTTCTGGTATTGATGACATTTGTCTTGTGAATTGTTGAAAGGAAATATATTTCCTTTTAGTCATTGAAACGAACAGCCAACATGTTGTCATATGTCTTCGGAACCTGTGTTCACTTTTTGGGAGGTTAGGGTTTGTGAATGTGGCTGGAAGCTTTAGCCGGTTTTTTCTTGCAGTACCACAAGCAGCAATTTCATGTTCTGACAAGTAAGTAAAAAGAGCTTCACTGGTATACCAGTTATCAACATACACATGATAACCCTTGCCCAGCAGATATTCCATCAGTCTGGGGACAACTGCCAATTGTTGATCAGCCGCATGCCTATCTGGTTCCTTCCTGAGGAAAACATGAATTCCAAAGGTAGCCTATATTCTCATAAAGATTGAACACTTTTATTCCAAATCGAGCTCACTTGAGAACGATGTACTGTTTAAACACAAGTCTCCTCTTCCAGAGAAGCAACTCTTCGTCCTCAGAGATTTTCGTCTCTGGGATGCAACTAGACTTGAACTTGGAGACAATGAGATCCACAAGCGCCCTAACTTTGTAAAGCCTGTTGCAGTGTGGGTCATTCGTGTCAAACTGAGCATTGTCAGCAAGATGCAGAAACCGTAAAATTGTTTGATAGCGGTTTCAGGGCATGACACTATTGAAATCCGAACCCTTTAGCAATGCATTGGTGCTCCAGTAATAAAAAAACTCTGGTTTTTTCACAATTTTCATCAATAGAATGAGGGCAAGAAATTATTTCATCTCATTCCTAGTTGTATCAAACCAGAAATTTGCTTGAGAATGTCTTGGTAAATGTGGGTTATTCATCTTATATTGTGATGCATACAAATTTGTTTGTGCGACCAATTAATCAGACAATTAATCAGTGAAAGCAAGTTTCATAAAGTCCCTGCACTGTGTTTGTTTGGCATTGGAGCTTGAATTCCTGGTGTAGCTGTAAACTGTGGAAGCTGTGGATCTTGATCGACTAACGTCCATTTTGCTTCTAACAATCGATCTTGCTTTTCTCTTGTCATCCTGGCAGGATTTGTCCTTCCTCTCCCACATCTTCCTCTTATGCCACGTCTTCCTCTTACGCCACGTGCAATATCAGGAATATTTTCTTCGACAACCACTTCTTCGCCACTTTCCTGTTGTTCATCTTTATCTTTTACCTCCTCATCTTCAGATTCTTCAGAAAAATTCGGCTGAAATTCACTGTCACTAAAATCACTAATATCGCGGTCTCCATCAGCAAATATTGCAGCAAGAACTTCTTCTGTGTTCATTCTTCATCCATGTGAATGAGCCGCCATTTTGAAAAGTTTCAATACAAAAAACAAAAAGCCAAAAATCAATTTCACGTGGTCAGCAGTCTTTATAAATTAGTGCCAGACCATTTTTAACAACGGTAGAAAATTTATTCGAAGCATCGCAAACAACGGGGCTCTTGATAATTTTTTTTATGCAACCATGTATATATACATCCTCGGTCGTTGAGTGACAAATTATAGGACGTATATATACGTCCTTGCTAGGGAAGGAGTTAATAAGCAATTGATACACTGTGCATCATGTCAATCTGTGGGTGAAATAATTTTTCGCAGATAGCAACGTCCAATTATATTTAAAAGAAAATCCGAAGCAACTTGCTAGCATTCTATTAACATTAGAAACGTGACAATAAGTCAAAATGATCTGTAAGCAATTTTTGTTTGCTTCATTCTTCATCAGAAAAAATATTAGCAGATACATATACTTGTAATTATGTTGATAATCTTATTGAATTTGCTATTCGTCGAAATTTTGTTTTAATGCCATAGTCTTCACATTTGAAATATATTAGATGCAAATTTATTCTCGTGTTCTAATCAGTGGCGTACGCAGGGGGGGGGGGGCGAGACATGGTGGAATGTCCCCCCGTCAGGTTTCTAAATTTGATTTTGACTGGATAAATCAAAAAAAGTTTTCATAAAAAATTGAAAATTTTAAATCTAGGATTGTGAAATGCATTTTTTAGACTCTATTTTCTCTGCGTACGCCCCTGGTTCTAGATTTGAAATTTCTGAATCTTAAATCAGAATTAAATTTTTAGGGCTCTTAGTGCTTATTAAATTGCATTTAAAGTCTGTTTATATTCTTTTAATCCTGAAATCCCTGAAAACAATCATTTGATCATTAAAATTTACGAAATAAGCAGGAGGTGAAAACAACCACTTGTGTAGACAGACTGCAGACTCAAAACCATGGAGTACGAAATAAACTCCACGCTATCAACTATTAGATATTGCATATTATTATTGACTTATTGTTAAGCAAAACAAATCATTTTGATCGCCCTAATTTCGAATTACAATATTTTAGTTTTGAAAATTTTAAGTATATCTAAAGTAAAATTTGTGAACAAAGTTGTAGACCTGAACGCGATAAAACTTTGTTGTGAATATTATAATTTTCAAAAAGTTGTGAACAAAATTGTAGGTCGTAACGCTACTTAAAGGATTGTATAATTACCTTACAAGTAAACAATCTCTCATTATTGAGTTTTGAAAAAGAATTCACACAAGACATCAATGTCAATGATATATTTGAAATGTTTGTCAGAATAAAATCCCTGTGCTTATTTTAAATATAGATTAAACAATTGGTTTCATATATTCTTTACACATACTTCATATATTATTTGCAAAAATAGAAATTTTGATATAATTCTAAATTTAAAAAAAAATGTATCCATTTTTTTTGCCCTCAGCTTTCTAATTCCAAGCTACGTGTCTGTCAGTCGATACAATGAAAAAATTCAGGAAATTAAATAATTTATAAATTTTGAAAAAATTTTCATTATTGATTGATATTAAATAAATATGCCACAAATATAATTTCGAAATGTACTCGTGTACCTTCGGGACTCAGAGGGTTAAAATACGTTCCATTTTTAAAGTCTAATCTATCCTTATATTGACTGTTTCCCAATGTTTACAAGCAACCAAAGCAAGATAACCATTATTGTACTTATTGGGTTGTTACTTATTTTTTGTGTGCAGTGATCATTTTGGTGGAATAGAAAAAATCGAAATGATCCTGCAAATAAAAAACATAAAACAAAATATAGATATTTTTTAATATACACATTTGTAATGCTATTTTTTATGGCTTAGCATATTTATATATCAGTACATAATCGAAACTTGCATGGTTAATTCTAAAAAACACTTACAAAAGTTGTCAAAAATTTGCAAGTACCATTAACGTTTGAAGAAGTGGTTTTTCATGAATACTTTTACCTTAATCAGATACAGACCTATAAATGGGTTGGGTTGGGTAATATTTCTTACTGCATCTTTTGGTTGGGTTGAATCAAATATAAATAATGCTTAAAGTAAAATGGGTCATGTTTGGGTAATCGAAAAATATGCATGGACATTTGCAGGAGTGATATATTTTGATAATGTTAATTTTTTAGACTTTAGCATAGAAACATTTACTTTTTAGTACCAGTACTATTTATCTATTTTAATACATTTTATATATGTTTCTTTTCAAACGTGAATAATTGTCATTAAGCAAAAGCCAGTAGAAGTATTGAAATTATAGTCGAGCAATATTTGGGCTACATTTTAACAAGATTTAAAGTTTAAAATTTAATACATGGATTAGTAATACATTTTAATTGTTAATTATTCTATTGTAAATTTAATCATACATATTCATTGGTAAATCCCCCTGAACATAATTGGAGAACATAAAGATATCTTCACTGTATTAGACAGATTATGTTTCTAGTACATTTTGAAGTAAGCACT
The DNA here is from genome assembly GCA_900660155.1 of Hofstenia miamia. Lineage (NCBI taxonomy): Eukaryota > Metazoa > Xenacoelomorpha > Acoela > Hofsteniidae > Hofstenia > Hofstenia miamia. Next base: position 821,961 of record CABFPE010000017.1, on the reverse strand, counting down.
AATGAAATTAATTTTCACAGCTGGGCACTAATCATAAGAACAGTTCCTTGATTGTGTGTACTGTAAATCATAACTACTTCAATGTGTAGGTCAAGAAAATGATTATATGCTTAATAATATATCTACGAATGTTTCTTGTGAGTACAACAGATTTTTGTCTACTTGTATCTCACAAGAAGCAGAATATAATACTTTGAAAACTTGTGGATTCCAAATTCAAATTATGTTTTTTTCAAATATACTTGCTATACCGTCTTTATTTCGAGTTAATGAGTTGCAGTAGTTAATGTGAAATTTATTGGCATTTGTGTGTGCATGGGCATGTATTCAGTGTATGCAATATAATAATAATAAGTGCATATAATAGCAAATATTAAATTATAGTTGTATCCAATGGCATAAGAATATATATGTATATATAATTTTTCAATTTCGAAAAAAGCATCTCTTGAATCGGATCTTTGTTGCGAAATATATTACAGGTCTTCTTAGTTTCTAATATCGGTCTTATTCTTGTATATCTTAATTTCGCATTAATTTTATATATTTCTAAATATAGCAATTGTTGGTGCTCTTCAATATATGGCAACTTCCAATAATTTGGTTCTTTATCATTAGATTGATCTTGAATTTTAAAATTTGTATCAGTGGCGTCGCGTCTTATGGGCATATGGAGCCCGGCCCCACTAGATATTCCTATAAAAATATATCTAAAACTCTAAATATTTGAAGAGAATACAAATTTTCATAGCTTACAGTGATTGAACTTAAATATTATGTCTAATATATAAAGTTGCATATTAACTTTAAAACAGCTATGGTGGCGGAGGGGAATCGCCCCCTTTTCTTGCCAGCTGCCAATACTTAATTGAAATATTCTATTTTCCTCAAAATTAAAAATATTTCACTTTGTTTCAAGATGTCATCGATTTGCTGCTAAAAACAGACGATTGCATTTACTTGTGTTCAAAAAACTTTTTGTTTAAACTGATTTATCAGCACCTCCCTCCGTTTTAAAAATCCTAAATGCGCCACTGAAGCACATTGTGATTCATAATTCTTTCTTTTGCTGCCAAAATAATGTCTTGGCTTAGAATTAATTGGGCATCCAAAAAATCATTTTGTGTAAAGTCTCTTCTGGTAGTTTGGATGTAGGGGCGTATAATATTGTATTGCAATAATATTTTATCAAAAAATATGATATTTAAAATTTTTCTGATGCAAAATATAGTATTTAAATTAAATTTGTTTCTACATATTGCTATGTTATTTGAAAGAAATTGCTTCTGAGTGAAATTTTATTCATTTCTTACTAATGGATAATAAGTTGATTGGCATCTCAGATAGATCAGAATTCTTTGTTTGGAAGAATATCTGTCTATTATTCAGAGTTATTGCGAGTAAGTTCTTCTGATAATAATGAAATGTGTACTCAACGAAAAGCCTACATTAAAATTTTGCTTTACTGCATCATTTTAATTATTCCATCTTGTTTTTAGCCTCAGCACCGTTTCAAATCTACACAATACAAGAACGTCTTACAATAGTTATTCCTATGGCCAAGTACGAATTTGTTACAGCATTAAAAAACAGCTTGCAAAAGAAGGATTTTAACATAAACCTACAGCTAAAATAATTCGGGATTTTAGAGACATGTTCTGTTGAAGACCAGGGTGCAACCAGGGAGAGCAAATTCATCAGTAAATTCAAAAAATGCACACATTGTTTGAATTTTAGAATTTTGAGAATTTTTTTAGCCGTAATTTGTAATATGCTTGATATATCGCTTGGCTCTACATTTACAATACTGCACAAAATGCTGAAATATAAACCCTATGAACTTCAATTACATATCATAAGCTCTCTGACTGGATTTTATGGATCGTATGAATTCTTGCCAGGAAATTCTTAATGAGAAAAGTAACAATTTGAACTGATGCTGAAGCTAATAACAAAATGGAATAATTAAAGCAAAATTTTAATTTATACTGTTCCTTGTGAATAAGTTTCAATATTAATAGAAATATATTTTTGATGTTATAAACATATAAAAATAGAGGATGACTTTTGTATAATAGGATTGACTTATGTAGGTTTTGGATTTTTTCATTTTTAAGTAGCTAATAAACATTCTTTCAAATTCATGCGAAACAATCCAAAGCAAACCTGTCATTAATTTTGAAAAAATTTCCAACGTTTTTAGCAAAATACTACATAATTCGAAATATTGCCACTACATTTAGTATTTTTTTTGGCGCTTTGGCAAAAAATCCAAAGAACATTTCAAGGGTGATTTATTAATTCGACGGAGATGTGCTTGTTTACTAAGTTTTAGAACACAATCTTTTGAAAAATATATTTATAATCGAAATATACTGTAGCATAAAATTAATAATCATATACAAACACTTTATAAGAAATTGCACGTGACCATCGGATGACCTTCCCATTCTTCCATTCCGTTGCTCTAACAACTTTAATCGTTTGAACTCCATGCTGCAAACTCTTAGCAAATTTATGATATCTTGAACGACGTCTATCTCGCGCTACTGCAATTTGGAATGTCCAGAATGCACTAATTTTAGCTAGAAACGGTCCCGTAAATTGTATCATTTTTCGACGTATATTTTTATTAAATGTAACCTGAAGATCATAACACGGTACAGTGTATATGATGCCATTGCGCACGCCTGATTCAGGAGAATTTTGATCGATCTCAATGAGCTTCTTAAATGTACGATCTCTGTTTATGAATTCCTTGATAGCGCTTCCAGCGTTTGTCAGACCAATTGCCAATCCCAAGAACAGCAAAATGACTGAAATTCTCAACATATCTAAGTATTGAAGTTTAGGCATTCTTCAAGAAAATATACATTAACAATATTTATTATCTTTAAAATATTATAGACTAATTTGATCTTGAAAACTACAATTAAAGTCAGACTTGTCAACGAGCCGTAATTTCTAAGCTCGGCTCGGCTCGAATTGTTTAAATTTTGAGTAAGTTCAGCTCGGCTCGCCACATAAAATCTTTCAATGAGGCTTCTCGATATTTTTTTTAAATATTGTGCTCTCAGAATTTTTTCCATTGCTTTTCCTATTATTTAATAAAGATTGCTAAAATAATATTAAAAGTAAGGAATATTGAATGAAAAAATAAGAAAAATATTTGGTTTGCTTAAAAACGGCTCGTTTTGGGCTCGTTGTATATCCAATACTTTGCTCAAGCTCGGCTCGTTAGAAGCTCGGCTCGTTGACAAGTCTGATTAAAGTATAGCTCATATGGGGTGGTTTTCTTACAATAATGATGTTTTCAACAAAAAACTTTTCTCAATTTAAGAAGGACATTTGCAAAAGTTAATAATGAAGTTGAAAATTTTGTTATCAATATAATTTCTAAAAATACTGTTTTAATGCACTTATTTTATCTCAATTTTTGTAATTTCTGTTCTTCCAAACTTACAAATCCGGAAATTTATTCAATATGAATGCAGAATTGGTGGAGTCATGTTGCTTGCCAGTTAAGGATCCCATTATTTTCAATTCGCCTCTACGAATTCACTTCGAAAAATGTTTTTCATATTAATAATAAAAGAAGATTATTTCTATTTCTCTAAACACACCGTACTTATAATTGTTGAAAATCTATTTAAAGGTGCACTCAAAAGTTCATTGAGTCAAAATTTCAACACTCAGTAGACTTAAGAATTGTAAATTATATTTCTAAAAATTCTTACCCGATTTATAATTATATGTGCTTTTTTTGGGAAAACCTAGAACTTTATATCATCTTGTGTTTACATTTAATAATTGTTTCACTTAATTGATTCGTACATGTAATTTCTTTGAGGAATCATTAAATTAAATGATCAAAAAAATTAACCGCTTTAATTTGTATAAAGTTTTATTAAAATTCAAATCAAACAATTTGTAAATCAATTGTGCTTAGAAAACACAAAAGGATTTATTATGTTGGTATTGTCAAAGATAACTCAAAGCTATACAGCCTAAGGAATTAAATTTAAAAACATTTATTCAACTTACTTTGGTACATTTACATACTTGCAAAATTTAAAATTGCAAATTAAGATATACTAGACTGCAAAAATATAAGGATAAAAATAAGAATAAAATATAAATATATACAAGTTACATATTGTGCCAACAGTTTAGTGTTTTGAATTACCAAAATTGTATAATGCAGATTTTGTTTTATGTGTTTTACAAACGTTCTTAAATCTAATGATTTTCGAATGTTTACAGAGTTTGTTGCAAATACTTACTACAAACCGTATCAGTGCATGAATTTTTTTGACAATTTTCTTTTGCTATGCTATTTATGAAGATAACTATTTGTTCGTTGTATGTTATATATTTACTTAGCAAGCTAAGTCTTAATTCATTTTGTATTAATTTAGTACAGCATTGTTGAGATTGAATTTTTTCAGTTAGTAAATATTTAAATAAATTTTACATACATGTACATGCATTTGCTATTGGCTAATTAAATATTTTATTGATTCGATCCTTTTCAGAAATCTCATTTGGTCAATTCAAACACTACGATACTTCCTATCTTGATATTAATGAACTTTTCAAAACTTAATTCGTGATCAATCTCAACAGATGTACAGATATACTTTACTCCATCTTTGGGTTATTTTTTACTTCTTTTTGAGAAGTTTATAAATTGGGTTTTGTTGTTACTAATATTTTGTAGACAATGATTGTTAATAGCTGTGATATTTCTTTCTAAATTTTCAGTCGAAACAAACGGATTTTGATATTGTCAGCGTATTGTATGGTCTCAATACTTTGCATATAGTTAGGGTTGCTTACACAAATATAGAAAATAATATTAACTAATATTGTAAGTTGCGGCACACTTTTACAGTTATAAATTATAAAAATATGCATTTTTATCTTTACTCTCTGTGTCTTGCAGTCGAAAACCAGTATATTCATTTCCAAGCTATCGAAAGCCATACTCAAGTCAATCAAAGCTGCAATAATTTTCATGATAATGTTTATACTGCATCTCACATTTTCTGGTAGGACTAGTAAAGTATGTTCAGTGCTGTAACCCTTTCAAAGAATGATGTATTTATTCGGGCAACAGGAAATTGTCGCAAATTCTCCTATTACCAAAAATATGCTATATTGCAATGTCGGACTTCTTTGAATAGTATTTATACTAATTGCGAGTGAATTAAGTAACAGTAAACAAAGATTCGCAATCAATAACTTTACGTTCGCACTGGATCTATTTCGAAATTGTGTTGCGCAGGGCAATGTACTTGAACTTATATGCTTAATATTCAACGTAAGAAAAATCGGAAATACCGATGGTATTTATTGGTATTTAGGTAGTATTTTTCAATGCACTAAAATACATCTTAGTTCCCGCAAAATTAATCCTTTTTTTAAAAGTATCTAACATAAAAATAAATTAACTTTTAATAACACAGACATTCCGGCCATTTATACAAAGTTTGCACGATTTTTTGTTAAAAAAATTTTAAGTGTTGTTTCCAATTATAGTTTAGCTTAATTTACTTTGTAGTAATCTTTGTAAATCCTTGAAGAAATACTAAATTTATTATAAAAATACAACATATATATCAATATGGAAAATTATTCCGATTGTATTTAAAAACAAATTGAAGAAACAAAAAATTTTATAATTTTTTTGCATGAATTTTGTAGAGAAAATTATACTTACAATCATAAAATATAATTCAGAAAAATATTCTTAGGAACTTCTTATCAAATGCAAAATATTCTGTTCAATATCTCCCAATGTTATACTGAGACAAATATTATATTTTGGAATCAAGTCAAACTAAATGACAAGTGCTAACAATTTTGTCTCCTTAATTTTGAAAAACATAGCTTTATGAATGAACATAAGAAAAACAATGCAGAAATACAGTGTGGTGCAAAATAATCTGACACATTTGTAGGCTTAATAAAAGTCAAACAATAAATTATTTGAAATAACATTTTATTTTCTGAATGTACATATAATACCATTTTATTTTATTTACACCAAAATGTATTTATATATTTAATAAGCGCTTTTTTATTTATTTTCAGAATATCCTTATGAACTGGAACGGCAAGCATCGCGCGTTCAGTGTGCAAATATTTTTCAAAAATAACGAATCGATAACAGCAACACAATGAGCATTCCGTTTACACTTTAAGCTCAAAAGACAGATCGTCCACCTTTTCGAAACACAATTTTATTATGGGTTGCCAACTTTAGAATAACTGGATCCCGATTATTTCATTTCCTTGAACAGTGATCTCCATTGACCCGCAAGATCTCCTGATTTGAACCTGCGTGATTTCTTCTTGTGGGGATATATAAAATCAAAACTATTCAGTCCTCGGCCTCAATCTATTGAGGAATTAAAATATGCAATTCGTTTAGAAATATCAGCCATTCCAAAAGAAATGATTCATAGATTTATTGATAATTTTTATGAACGTCCCCAACGACAATGATGGGAAGCATTTAGTTGACTTTGATTTTTAAAACTTAATGAAATAAAATGGCATTATACGTACATTCAGAAAATGAAATGTTTTTTCAATTAATTGTCAGATCTCTTTGGACCACCCTATATATTATTATTTTCCAGACATTTGAATTAAAGATTTTTTGATATCCAAAGATGTTGGAAATATACACTTAAATCGTTTATTGCATTCAGAAAGAGATAGAATATACTACATATATTGATTTCAATTTGTTATAATAAAATCAATAAGTATCATTTAATTGAATTACTACCATTGGTAGTTATTAAGATATATCTTAAGGGCACTTCTGGCGTTTGAATTAATTGAAGTTGAAATTTCAAAGAACTTTCAATAAAAATTAACGAACTTGGTTTTTTGATATAGAAACTTAATGCGTCTTCAAATATTTTCCATGCGTACATCAATTAAACCGCGCATTTTGAAGAAATTCATTTGAAGTTCTTTGAAGAGTTCACACATATTTACTTATTAAATGCAAACAAGCTATACTATAAAACTCATAATTTCAACATATACAATTACTAAATTTTAGAGGTAAGCTTAAAATATTCTTTATAATTTATTATACATTATGCAAAGCAACTAAATGTATTTTTCATAAAATATCACATCGTGTTGGCGCGTTGTGTTAAAAGTAGTTTATTAATTAGAAGATATTGGCTAGCGATATCAACCAGCTCTTGCTTATTGGCCCCATATTGAAAAACGTTGTTGATTTATATAGTGAGGCCAAATATTGCTTTTCTTTTTACAAAATATCGAAATCAATTAAAATCTGTAGTAACCTATACACATTTTGGAATTACAAGCATACCAAATATGAATTTGAGATAATTATTCAATTCTAAGCTATTATCATACCAAAATACTTGATCATCTTGATTTCTTATCAATAACTCAATGAAGCAAAAGTAAAGATTCCTCTCCTAATTCGAGTAAAATCAAAATCGTTCAAGACATTTGACTATGAATATACTCTCTAAAGTGTACAAGATGAATGATATGATCAGGTGGCTTAAGGATTATTTCAAAAATGAGATGTTCAAAATTAAATAATATAATGTTTTTAGCCAACATTTTTAGACCAAAAATATGAATTCATATTTGCTAATAGAAAATTATTGAAAAACAATCAATTGTTACTATGTGTTTTTGAAAAACATTTTGAGCTCAGAAATGAGTCATTTAAAATTAAAAGAAAATGCCTTCTATCTTAACAATATATTCGAAAGCAAAAAATGAATTCAGATTTTATTACTGAAAAATTCTTTAATCTTATCTAACAATTATACTACATTTTAATGGATAATATTAGCGCTTTCAAATATTCCCTTATCTAGGTTTTCAAATGTGTTTTTTTAACAAAATGAGCTATCTCTATATTCTATATAAAGCGGTATATATATATATATATATATATATATATATATATTTATATTATCTATGGATGCTGCAGTCAAATCTGTTGGAGCTTTTCAGTTGAATTATTCATGGGTTTCTATTAGATTTATGCAAAGTTTTGCTCTTAGAATAAATGTATCACTTACATTTGAAATGTTTTGTCACTGAATTGGGAAATGATGATTATTTATCAATTTTACTAAAATAATCATAAAAATAAATATTTTAGGCATGTTGAAAACTTCGTGTACTTTGCTTTTGATTGGAGTCATCATTGGACTGAGCAACGCTAATTTTAAGTTCGATGATGCACTAGAAAAGTATCCTACGATTAAAGAGCTCATGTGGGGATTTCAAAGAAAATTTGATTCAAAAGTATTAAATAATGTTTTCTATAGCGCGTCATGTGAAAGTTTGGAAAGAACCTTGAGGCAAAGAATTCGAAAGGTGATGGTAAAAATTCATAGGCGTTTTCGTCGAAAGTTTGATCCGTACTGGAGCTTCCAAATCGGATACGCAAAGAAAACACCCCATTCCAGATGGTATAATTTTGCGAGAAAACTGATTCCCGGACCTCACACAATTGTGGTTCGCACTGCAACAGGATGGAGAAATTATAGGGTCAGTGCATGGTCAGAACCAAAAACATACAAAATTTGGGTTTATTAATTTTGATTATGTATGACATTATGCTTAAAATACATTTTAAGATTATAATAGTATACTTGTTTCTAGTATTTTATCAAAATATTTGCATTTCATTACCACTCTTCATAATACAGAATTATTAAAATAGAAAACAGTGATGTCGAGGGCATACAGAATACAATTTTTTGACAAACACTTAGTTTTCATTTAGGTTCTCACTAAAATATTTAGTAAATTTTAATTGAATAAATAATTATTTTTAAGTATGAATTTAATCAATTATTTCAATTCTAGATTCATAGAATGAAATCATTAAAAACTAATGCTATCTTTCAAATTAATTTATTAGTCAATAGCTGGGGGTAGGACCCGTAACGGGCACGGACAAAAGTGTACGGGTGCGGGCTTGTATACTACGGGCATGTTCCGGGCATACGGATTCTGCATGAATATTTTTCGTTGTTACTCGATGATCTATATCCTTAAAATCACTTCTTTGCTGTACATTAGGTTTATTCTATATATCTATGTATATGTGATTGATGTAATACTAACCTTCACATGTAGATTTATCGTAGAAATTACAAAGCAGTACATAAAATATATAATATTTATTGCCTTCTTCAATTTTAAGGAATACCATTTCACTGTCATCTTCTGATATTGCATTATTAATAATATAGCACTTGGGTACATTATATTGTAACGTAAGAAGCTAACTTCAGAAGACGAATTAATGTAATTTATTTATTTTTAAATGTCATACAAGCAGTGCAGTGTAATTTCAATTTAATTATTTTCATAGTGTTTGGTGTGCTGTCAATTATGGTTAGTGCCCGGATTTGCATGCTTAAAAATATCCGGAAATATTCGTCGTCAAATAATGCGCCGAAATTCCGAAAATAAGTATAAAAACTACATTAAAGGGAATAGATATTCAATTACCAAGGTAAACACATTTATACTAATAGACACATAAATGGTGTTTCAAGGGATCAACAGTCACGAACATTCGTGTTTGAGTTTGACCCACCTAGACTAGAAGCACATTATTGTATATAGGAACATTTAAAGGATTAAAATCAACTGAATGGATTTATTCTTCATTATAGCTTGTGCAAATGTTCTCATTGATTGTAATCGAGATTTCCTGTAAGGCTTTCAGCTTTTCTTTGTACATCTCCACCTCTATTAGTTCTATGACATTATCAAGTATCTCAAGCTCGCTGCAAAGAAGTAACCGCTCTTGCAGTTGCGTTATTGCTTCAGGACGAAACTGAAAGATGCCGTAATGAAACACAATTCCTACATTAAGTTGTCTTCCCGCAAGTAAATAAGTTCTAAATTTTTTTAATATTTGTGAGTCTTCAGTTTCGAGATGTTGCAGGAACAGATAAAATTCAGTGAAATATTTGGTATCTGCGACATTCGCGTATGAAATACGATGGAATATACGTTAAAAAAAACTTTGTCCAAATATGCATAAAAATCTCCTTTATGCTATGGCATATAAATCCTATCCCTGATTATGGTTATGATGTTTGAAGCGCACTTTATAAATGATTGACATAACTTGTTGATTAATTTGATCAAAGTTATTTATGGCTGTAAAATTAAACTTTTCAGTGATTTCAACAAAAAACTTAATTTTTTATTGATGTAAACTTCATTGTTGCCTATGATAGTTTAAGTTTGTTTCTTTTTAATAGCACAGCTAATGGTTTTCTTGTTAGCATCAAGCAATTTTAGTCAAATATCATTCTTCCTTGTTGCCATTAACGACCTCCCTCATTCTGTTCTCAACTCGTCTTGCCTGCTGTATGTCGACGACACTGCGATTTTTGATTTTGGTTGGTCCTTTGCTTCGAACATTTTTTCTGATCTTGAGCACTTGTCTACTTGGTCCTCTGTCAACCATCTTGATTTTAGCACTACCAAGACATGTGGTATTTCCTTTTCTGTGGCTCCCCCTTCTGATTTGCCTCTACCTGTGAACTTTGCGCCTCATCACACTCATCTTGGAGTTCAACTTGCTGCAAACTTGAATTGGACTGGACATGTGTCTTTGCGTCTCCGCAAAGCTAATTCCTCGCTATTTGCCCTTTTCCGTAATGTTCCTTTTAATACCTCGTCCGCTGTGAAGCTCTCTCTGTTCAAGTCCATTCCTCGCGCCATTCTTCTTTACGCGTCTCCTTGTTGGTGGCCTTCTCGTGCTTTGTTCCACTCCATGGA
>CABFPE010000017.1:796985-810835 GCA_900660155.1 Hofstenia miamia | reverse complement strand
TGCTTGTTTTTGTGCTTTTTACCTCTTGAGGCGGCACCCCCCCACAACCGATTGTTTTTTTTTCCCCCCCCCCGAGCTCCAAAAAATCTTTGTGATGGCTCTCCTCTGTGCTGAGCTCTTCCCCAACTTCGCCTACTCTTCCATTTTCTTCTATCTCATCTCCTGTGACTCTCCGCGCTGCCATAAAACTTGTTTTTTTTTTTTTTTTGTGTATGCCTTCAGCGGCTAAATAAAGTCATTGATTATTATTATTATTATTATTTATAACGGGCTTAGCATACGGGCATGGACAAACCAACGGCCCTACCCTAGTTCATAAGTTTAGGTACAGAAATAACTTCCGAGTAGTCTTAAGTTTGATTGCATGTCCGTGTCTTATGTGGAATGACACAAAGGTTGCTATTGTAATCATTGCTCATATGACATCCTTTCATTTGGATTAGATTAAATACTGTCAGAGTTAAAATAAGATCTTTGATCAATTCTTAATCCATCTTGTATCTGTCTACGGATGCAATATTGATTTCACCAATGATGATAAATATTATAAATTACAGATATTATTTGCAAAACAAATAATACCGTTTCCCTCGAAATCCAATAAAAAATTGTGCTTAAAAAATATTTAAGATTTTACTAAGCAATAAATTATAAATCAAATATAATTGCATCTAATCAATTTTACTTTACTATTTAAATGTTTATTAATTTGGATAATATTAGTTATTTTCATTGGAAATTCGTTCAGCCGCGATAATACTGAACTTAGCATGAATAATACTAATAATAATAATGATAGATACTACAAATATATATATATATATTTATATATATATATATATATATATGTATATATATATTAATTTTCAGAAATTTTTAAAATAGCACAGGGTGTTGTTTGGTTAGTTTCTATCAAACATTCAAAGATTTGTGTATAAATATACTGCTTTAATTTGAACTCCTTAGGTAATGTGTAACTTAATCCTATTATCTTTTTGAATTCTAAGCTTTTTAAATAGCTTTAATATCAACAAAGTCGAATAATGCAGATTTGGATTTTATTACAATGCAACAAAATGTATATAATTTCTCATGACAACTATATTGCTGCATTTGGGAACCAAAATATTTTTGATACAATGTTTTTGTGAGATTCTTGAAAATATCTATAAACGATTTATTAGAGTGAGTTAGGTCTGGGCACAAACCAATTATGTATATCTACATGTGCGTCTATGTAGACCCAGTTAGAGATCTGCTTTGTTATATGCTATGCCTTTGGTGGATTTTAGCCTTTCAACGCCTTCTAAAAACTGATGTTTGAGGCTAATTATATGCGCCCTATCAAGATTATGGAAATAGTGGGGGCTCCCAAACGCAGTCCTAACTTTAGAACTGGATGGTACCGACCAGTTCTGGTCCTGAAGCCCTAGGAATCGAGTAACAAAGAGCTTTATAGTTTAGACTCCTGCAGGACTGCAACCGGCCCCTCCAACGCCCCCAGATTGGTGGCGGAAGCCTGGTGTCTTCCTTCGTTGCCTATCAATGCTCGATTGCAAAGGTTGGGGTGACAGGTCTTAATATGCCGTAAGTACCAACCTTTGCTCTTGTACGACTTGTAGCATCCCTTCGCTTCACACTTCCAGCAATTAGCATCCGCTATAGTCGTGGAGCTCTGCGTATGGTCATTTCTGACATGACGATTTAACGCCTTTTGGGCAGAAAACATACGCGCACACTCCGTGCACCTCAGGTGTCTCGTACTGGCTTGTGTGAGCCTCGGTACTGCTGCATAAGCCGCCCCAGCAATTCTATCCCGTAGCACCGCTGAGTCCCCGTTGATTGACTCTAATAGGCTGCTAACAACCTCTCTCGCGTTTCTTGAATGAGTGCACGATGTGGTCAAAGTGGAAAACAGTTGAGACTCCCCCAGAGTAACACCCATTAACCACTGCACATCAAGTACAAGCCGTTTTTCCCAACACTGACTCTTGCGTGCACTGACAACGTGGCCATTTCCTTCAGGAACAATTGATGCTTTTGTCATACTAAGCTCTAGGAACTCGCCACTATTTATGCTTTCTCTGTGCGCCAGCATCCGGCTTACAAAAAGTAAGCGCTTACGTGCTATTATAGTGCGCACTTGTTGGAAAGGCATAAGTCCGTGTACTTGTTCCTTTGTGAGCTTTTCCCATAAGGAGACTCCACAAAAAACCCTTTTACAGGTATTCATGGAAGCCTCAAGCATCTCAAGTTCCCTACAAGATTCTGCCCAGGTTTCACACGCATACGTTAGTGTGGGTACCATCACGCCTCGTAGGAGTAAGAAGGAGAGTGCTTTGCCAAGCCCATTCTGACGTGCTACTCGCCGATAACGTATGATCTTGCCAAGTACATTTTTACACCGATGTCTTGCTTCGGAGAGGGCTGTCCCAGCAGTGCTGATTATCGAGCCTAAGTACTTAAACTCTGATACGAATTCAATGTTCTTTCCAGAGACATGAACTCTATCAGACGTTCTTTCCGATGCTTTTGATAACCACATGCACTTGGTCTTTGGTACAGAGATATTAATACCTAGTGGCGCTAGAACTGTAACTAGGCCATCTAGATAGCTCTGTATTTGTTCCTTGGACCGGCCGAAAAGACAGAGATCGTCAGCATACTCTATGTGCTTAAGTTCCACTTCCCCTTGTCCAAAGAAAGAGTTAAAAACAATTCCTTTGGGGGTTCCATGGAGTCCCTCACAGATCAGAAAGTGGAAAAGGAGGTTAAATAAGCACGGGCCGAGGACACATCCTTGTCGGACTCCACGCTCAAGTTTAAAACTTACTTGTGGACGTTCGCCGCGAATGTGTGCTATCGGTGTGTCATGCAAAGACTTTATGATCGCAATTATCCGTTTTGGTACGCCAATTGCTAATAGACACTGCCAAATTACTTGCCTTGGTACGGAATCAAAGGCCTTTTGTAGGTCAATGAAACACGCAAGAAGGTTTTCTTTCCGTAGTCTAGAAGCCTCCTGTGCTTGCCGCAGCACATGTATGGCCTGTATAGTTGACTTGCCAGCCCTAAAGCCAAATTGAGTAGGTGGAAGCACATGTTTCTCTAGAAGTATTTTCTCCAATCTGTTAAGCAGAATTTTTGCAAATATTTTTCCTCCGACATCCAATAAGAAAATGGTGCGGTAATTGTTAGGGTCGAGTCGGCTACCCTTTTTATGCAAGAAGATAACTTCTGCATCACACCATAGTCTAGGACATCTCTCCGTACTAAATACCTGCGCAAAATCTGCTACAAGGCGGTCAATAAGCGCACTTCCTCCATATCTGAAGGCTTCGCCAGTTAGCCCGTTGCAACCTGGAGCTTTGTGCATTTTTAACGAATCTATCGCAGTTTTTACCTCATCGAAGCTTGGGGTCGAGGTAGCGTCCAAGACTTCAGGCTCGGGTAGATTCAGCTTATTGATAAACGCCTGCGTATCTAAGTCCTTTGCAGATTGCTTAAATACTTCAGAGAAGTGCTTAACAAACTCGTATGGTTTAGGTTTGGCTTTAGTGTCAGACAGCCCAACATGCTTAACTCCAGCTATCTCCTGCATACACCTCTTGATGCCGCCCCAGTCGCAGTCGTCACCTGCTTCATCAAGGGTGTCCAGTGCCTCCGTAAGGATGGCCAGCTTACGCCGCCTAATGCAGTTTGTCACTGCCCGCTTAGCTTGACGATAATCCTTTAAGCTACTCGCGCTTTGCTTGCTCAAGAATACTAGTTTGGCTTTCCGCTTGTGATCAACCGCCGCCTTAACTTCCTCACAATCGTAGACCAAGTCTACTTTAGGACGTTTGATTTTTTGAGGAAGGGCTTTAAGTGCACTTTGCATACTCGCCACAGTATTCTCATATCCCGGTTCCGCTCGCTTTAGTAACCTTTCGAGATTTAATGCATAAGCATTCCTTACTTCCGCGGATTGCAGTAGAGACCAATCAGGTTCCGTGCCTTTGGGTTGACTTTTCTCAGCGCAACAATCTTTAAGACGCCGAGGACGCCCTCTATCCTTCGAGGTTATCGAGGATAGGAGATCCATGATAACTAAATCATGATCTGAGTCAAGACCAGTACCTCGCCAAGTTCTTACATCTCGAACACATTTCATACATTTTTCTGGGATTAAGAAAAAATCCAACAGTGACCTCTCACCTGTGTTAGGGTGTGTCCACGAGGTGCTGTGCACTTTCTTGTGCTGGAAAAATGTATTAGCAAGAGCTAGCTTCTGGTCAACCAGGAAGTCTACCAGCGTTACACCGTTCGGTGTACTATCCTGAGAGGTGGTGAAGCCTCCTGTCGCTCCAGGTATAGAGCTCAAGGTGCCACCAACCCTGCAGTTAAAATCCCCAGCCACGAGGAACTTCCGTCTTGGTCGACACGCAGATATGACCTTGGAAAGATTGCTGTAGAACTCAGCCACTTCTTTCTCTGTAGAATGAGATTCAGTTGGTGCATAAGCAACAATTAAGTCCCTTATGCCTGAAAATAGACTACTTTGAAAGGTTAGCCTCGCCGTTCTAGGAGTGTCGGGATGGAATACAGGTTTAAGCTTAACTAACCGGGGGCTAATTAAGAAACCAACTCCATCCCTTGCCAAAGTGCCATGTCCAATACTATACAAGTAGTATCCCCTGTGCACTTCCCTAGCCACTTCACCTTTAAGGTGTGTCTCGCACAACAATACCAAATCCAGGCCTCTTGAGATCATGGTGTTAACCAATGATTCAAGGGTGTGATCGTCGTTTAGAGTTCGAACATTGAATAGACCAAATCTGGTTGGACGTCCCTGATCGCGTTGATCAGTCCTGTGTCCCACACGCCCTTGTGGTAGCAAGTATCTAGTTCTATTCAGTTTCGTTCTCATTTCCTTTTAGCTCCGTTTCCCCTTAAGGGTTCGCCGCTCCGCAGAAGGGGGAGTTCTAGGCATTTCGTTCATCAAACCTAGAACCCGTACAGGGTGTGTACTAGGATTGACTATCCGGATCTCGCCACGAGGAGGCAGCAAAGAACTCTTAATCAGTCAGAGGCTAATGCACTATTTGGTTTTCGCCAGAGTGCTGTGTTGCGCATGAAAGATCATTGAGATCCATGGAAATAGTATTATTTTTGTCACCAAATTATTGTTTATATACCAGTACAACTTCTTGACTTTGAGATTACAAATTAAGGAGATTATTTATAAGCAATTCTCAGTGTTTGTCAACATTTTTCGCTGACATTTCTAAAAGGCAATATGAAAAAGTTGTGGCAAAATTTAAAGATGAGCCGGATTCTGCAAAGAACTTCATCATCGATCAGACGGCTACACCATTGTGTTGACGTACATGGTAGTCATTCTGAACATTTTTGACATTATAATCATAATAAGTAAGTAAATAAATTGTTTATTTTTGTAATAAATAAATAATTATGTTTTCAACCGAAATGCCACCATTTTTACTGAGCACCCTGTATATATATATATATATATATATATATTTGCGTGGATAAATTTTAAGCTAAAAAGAATAGTAGATGCATTAGTATGAAGTCATTTCAAGTATATATGAATTTTCTTGAAAGTCTCTAACTAAGAAATAATAAAAAAATTTTTTAGCTGGTCCGCAAGAATAAAGTTTAATATCAAAGGGGAAGAGACAAATGTAACCCTACATAATGTTTCCATATCACCAGTTTATTGTTCAAAATGCGGAAATCTAACAAAATTATAAAATATATATAGTATTGTTAACCCTTGACTTTGTCAAGAAGTATTCCCAGAGAATACGAAAGCTACTATGGTTTCCCAATTTTAAAGAGAACTACTATGAACTGTTCTGTAATGTCAAGCTATCGTCCAGCATCAAATATATAAGCTTCGTTTCAAGAATCACAGAGATGGCTTTTTTGAGCAATTATACAAAGTTTTTAATGAAAATGACTTGATCCCTCTATGTCAGTCAGTGTATAGAAAATTTCATTTCTGTGAGACTACAATGATGTTTTCCTTGAGTTAGATGTTCATGAAAGAAGTATTCTGTATTAGTTTTATTTGATCAATCGGCAGTTTTCGATACTGTTAATCACCAACTGTTCCTTTAGATATTGCCAAACTATGGGATTAGTGGCTGTGCACTAAAATGGTTGAATCATATCTTAAAGACAGAAAGGTTACAGTTCACTTTAATGGTGAAAATAGTGAGCCATTTAAATTAATCTGCAGGGTTCCTCAAGGATCTTGCTTGGGACCACTATTGTAAGTTATATTATCAGTTGTATGTTGATGATCTTCAAGTATATACGTTTGTTCTAAACCATGATATTTCAAGATTATCATTGGGTCCAAGTTTTTTCATGTTATCGAGGAGGAGTTTACAAAATATGATCAAGCAATCAATGTAGAAAAAACGAAAGTTCTCAAAGGACTTCGATTTATGAATATCTTCCAATGGCGATGCAGCAATATGGGTTTTCTAATACAACCAATCTGGGTGATATTTTTGACAATAGCTTTCGCTTAAAAAGCAAGTTACAAAGCTTTTGAAAACTGGTTCAATCCAACTACGGCAAATAAAACATGTGAGAAAATTCTTGGGTATTGAATCAACAAAAGTTTTAGTATCATCTACTAGGGTATCAAGATTGGACAATTGCAATACACTACTATCAAATTCACCTAAATGCTTACTGAGCTTGAGCATGTTGCAAACTATAATAAATAAAAGTTCCAGAATCATCTATAGACTGCCTAGAGAAATGGGAACTATTAGGGAAAATATTAGTCTCTATTGGCTACCGCTTAGAGAAAGATTATAGTACAAGCTTTGCCTTCTTACCTGGAAGTTTACCAACGTCATGGCGCCAAGATATTTGAGCAGTTTTATTAAAAAAGGTA
Organism: Hofstenia miamia; assembly: GCA_900660155.1. Taxonomy (NCBI): domain Eukaryota; kingdom Metazoa; phylum Xenacoelomorpha; order Acoela; family Hofsteniidae; genus Hofstenia; species Hofstenia miamia. Next base: position 803,916 of record CABFPE010000017.1, on the reverse strand, counting down.
TGCATTACAATTTGAAAACTAGAGCTTTTGATAGTTATTTACTTGAGGTATAGCAGACAAGAGAAGAACACAGCGATGCAGCGCTTGCTGTTGCTGGACCGAAGCAATATAATATATTGCCAGATGACCTTGGAAAATGAACTGGTTTCGAAAAATTCAAGAAAAATATGAAGAATTATTTCTTTACTGAATTTGTAAATAAGGTATAGAAGACTGTAAATCTGATTAATCTGATTAATCCTTGATTAGAAGGCGCGTGATATAAATAAATATTATTATTAGTCCAAAATGGAATTTTGTAAACAGAAGCATTGGAAAATCTAAAGGTTTAAATATAAACATTGAAGGGTTACGTGATGATAACATGATATGCAGGGATAAACGCAAAATTGCAAATGTATTAAACAAAACTTTTGAAAACATGGGAAGTTTGAATTTAAATCAATCGGAAACAAAATTTCTTCTAATACTAAAATTGACTGTAACGTCAAAACTCAATTTAACTTCAGCTTAATTTCATATTACGATTTAAAAAAAGAAGTTCTTAAATTTGATGAAAACAAGTCATGCGGTTCTAGTCACTTGCCATATTGGATAAGAGTCAAAGCAATATATTTGCTAAAAAGTTACAATTAATCTACAAACTAAATATGAAATATATAATAATAATAAATTTGTGTGTGTGTGTGTTTCTATGTATGTGGTGAGCTCAATGTAAAAAATCAGTAAATGTGTTTAGCAGATAATTAAAAAGTATTTTGATATATTTGGCGATTATTTTCTTTTAGAATTTAATCAATGTATTATTGATAATCAATTTCCAGATATTTTGAAAAATTCTGACATTTCACCTCTATACAAAAAGGCGACCCATTAGCTTCCAATAATTATCGTCCCATTAGTATTACTCACCTAAAATATTTGAAAAAATTCTTGCAGCACAAATGTATAAATTTAAAAATTTAAAAATCTCATTTTATCAGAAAATCAATATCGATTCAGGCCAAACTTCAGCACAACTAACGCAATTTTGTTAATTACTGAAAAAACAAAATTTAATTTAAACTGCATTTCTAGATCTTAGTAAGGCCTTTAATTTAATGAATTTTGAAATTTTACAGTCAAGTAATCGTAAGCAAAGAGTAAAAATTAATAGTCACAATGAATTTAGGCGATCCCCAAAGAACGGTACTAGGACCAATATTGTTTTCTCTTCATGTGAATGATATTTCCGAAACGATTCCTAATTGAACTATATATGAATATGCTGATGATACATGTGTACTAAGAAAATCCTTACGAAGCGACCCGACAATTAACAAAAGACATCGAAGACTTAATTGTATATTTTAATATAAATAAATTGAAAATTAATGCAGATAAGACACAATTTATCATCTTTTCATCTAAGGATCATAAAAAATTTTCCGAAAATATTAATATTACGATATGTGATAATGAAATTAAGCAAAGCAATTCTGTTAATTATCTAGGAGTAGTGGTCGACGAAGAAATAAAATTTAATGAATTTCTTTCCTTAAAATTACGAAAAATGGCAGCTGGTGTAAAATACTTATTTCATCTTAGGCACATAGGGAAATCATTTCATACAGAATTAATACACTCATTTGTTTTAACTCAATTTAATTATTGTTCTTTTTTATTTCAAATTATCAACGCTCACAATAAGTCATCCTTAACAAGAATATATAATTGGGCCTTAAGGTCACTAAATTTTATTGATAAGCACCAATCATTCCATGAACTTCGATTATCTTATAATAATTTGTCTCCACTTTATTCTATTCAGTATCAATCTTTGTGTTTAACTCATAAGTTTATAAATGAATGCAATTCTCTAAATTTTCTTCAGCAATATATTCAACTCAATCAAAGAACAAATAACATTTTCAGTAAAATTAACAGACAGGACTTTTTACATTTAATTCTTGCGCATTGTGGAATAATCTAGGTGTTACTACAAAAATAGAACCAAATTTTAAGCATTTTAAGAAAAACATTAAGGATTACTTATTGAAAAAGCTATCGTTATTGAGCATTTCCAATCAATTAGATGCATGGAGTCCGTATATCTGAAACTAGTGACCTTTAAGTAATTGTGCATATTTATTGATTTTATATATTTTATCTATCTATATATATATATGTATATTTTAGTTTGTAGTATTTCCTTTGTTATTTTTTCAGCAATAAATTTGCTTTTACTCTTATTATTAGTATTATTATTATTATTATTACTCCTCACAGCTTCATGCTGGTATCCCTCTCAGCCCGGGAAATTCCCAAATATTTAGATAAAATTGACCTTTATTTTGATTGTGACTTTTTTTACTTTTGTTCGCATTAGTTATTATATCTCTTAAAATAAACGCTCTGGTATCAGTATAAAGTAATTTACAAATTCTATTAATTTATTGGATAAATGGATTTATGAAATTGTTGGAATAAGCTGCCAATGAAATTTACAACACTTAGCGAATTCAAAATCGTTTAAAACAAAACCTGACTAAAACAATCAAAATAATTTTTTGGACAATATGTGGCGAAACTTTTTATTTTATTTATAATTTTAGATTTGTTAAACTTTAAATATACACTTTGCTATGTTGCAAATTAACATAATCAAGGACAATCTATATACAGGGTGGCCAAAAGCAAGAAGCTCCTTAACCAAAAACAACAGGACACTTAAATACCCCATGTTTCTATTAACTTATATTTATATTTTACTAGAAAACTGTGTAGCTTCCTACATTGCAAATATTGATTTTTTATAAACTTTTTTGGGTCCGTTTGCCCGTATTTTCGGATCACAAATCTTAACTGTTGTTTGTTATGCCATAAAATGCTTTGCGTGGACAAGCAATGGCCACATTTGTAAATTTGATTTTTGAGATAGAATCTGTAAATAACTCAATTTTGTGAACGTATATATGTGCTAATCAGTCTTGAATTTACATTCTTAATAAACAATTCTACGTCTTCAAATATAATCATTAGAAATTTGCTAAGTTTTTCAAAATGCCATATCTTAGATATACCGATAAATACCGATCAATCATTCAGGCAAGATACCGCGGGATCGGTATTGTCAAAATACCGCGGCATCAGTATACCACAGGGCACTAGTAACCACCTGTACGTGAAACTTTTTATCCGTCCCCCAAAATATAATTTTCTTTGCTGTTATTAAGCAATTTGGAATGTTCAACAGCATTTTGAACAGAATTTACATTCATTCAATGCAGTGGCATCGTGTATTTAGGTCTCGGCCCTGCTAGATATTCCTACAAAATGTATCAAAAACTCTAAATATTTGAAGTAATAAAAATTTACAATATTTTGAAGTGATTGAACTTAAAAATTACGCTTAATACATAAAGTTGCATCTAAATTTAAAAACACAATATCTATCTAGAAACGACTATTATTATAATAATCTAAGAGTCCATGCCTTAGCGATGAATCCTTTGTAAAATATTATTGTATAACAAAGAATTCTATATTAAAAAATCCGTGTATTATTTATACTCCGCTGTTGATAAAAATACACTGTGATTTATAAATCGTTCAACTGCTGTCAATTTAATGTTGTATTTATATAAAGTAATGCCTTAAATTAAATTGGGCATCGATAGCATGATATTAATGAAAAAACGTAAAATATATTTTAATTTTGATCTAAAATATCATTTTGTGGAAACTCTCTTCTTGTAGCTGGCTTGAAGGTCTGTATTGCAATATTTTATAAAAAATGTATTTCTTAAAATTTTCCGACTGCGAAATAAACTATTTAAATTTGTTTCTAGATAGTGCTAATTTGAAAGAAACTATTTTTGAATGAATTATTTTCCTTTTCTAGTCATGTATAACACATTCATTGGCAGCTTTAATAGATCAGAATTATTTGTTTGGAAGAATATCTCTCTATTCACAGGAATTGGGAGTAAGTTGTAAAATGTGCATTTTAGTATGACAAAATTTTGCAAATACATTATTTATACATTTTTCTTAAAAACAATATTTTTTTATCCGCCTGCCCTTTAGTTGGCATTTGGGTGAGGGTGACCTCTTTTGCGATGATGTTGAGCTTTCCCCATTTATATCCCATTTTTCTGGGTCGTGTTTTGGTTTATTTTTAGCTGCCCTCTGGGGCATGATCTGCTAAACTTCTAGCTCCCTTCAACAATCTATCAAAGGAAGAGCTTTTAACATTGCATAGTTTACTCCACACCGTTCTTGCACACGAAGAAAAGGTGGTTCCGCCGATCAAAACTCCAGAAAAAGATGAATGGAACCAAGTTTCACCGCCTAAGAAAACCGTCGCAATATTACCAATAATCACAAATCTATCCACCTCCTCAAAAACACCCGACGTACGAAAACGCCGCGCCAAACGACTTCGAACAGATGCAGGTAGGCTTATTTTAGGAACCTCAATGTATCAATACCTATAAGCACCCGCCCTACTAAAGAAAGACACAGTTGCAGTACATTCATATCCCGGAGCAGCTATAGAAGAGATGACAGAAGCAATTAAAGAATACACGTATTCGGACGACATTAATAAATACTATTCACCGTTGGCAGAAATGATGTAATGCAACAAAAAACAGAATACACTATCTTATTTAAAAATTTAATAAACGTATTAAAACATATTTTTAGGTCCGCTGCAATTTTTGTAGAGGAAGTCGCACCGTTTCCAGATGATAGCACGTTGAATAAAAAGATTCAAGAACTTAATTTTTTTATCCACCCAAACGCGAAAATTCTAAAGTATGCGGTTTTTAACAACTTTTAATCTTTTTACTTAGGAAATAACATCAACCATAAAATATTTGCACAGGATGGCATCCATTTCTCGAGAAGAGGTTACTCAACACTAGCATGCAAGATCAAAGAATTCTTTAATGAAACAACGCTATTTCAGCACTGCATCGACACGTCGCAACCTATCTTTTAACAATGTCTTGTAAATGTTTATATTTTGTGCATTTTACTAACGATGCACAGTTTATGCAACTTTCATCATCTAAATGCTAAAAATAATTTTCATTCAAAATTGTTACTTAACTTATTTTTTGGTGATAAAAAATATGAAACTATGCATGTTTTGAATATAAAATGAATAATATTATGTTACTATATATTAATTCAATATTTTCCTATCAACAACAAAAACATCTTCATCGTGTTTATCAGCTTTAAAAATTTACTAAGTATCTCAATATTTTTCTTCTTATTATTAATTCTTCATGGCATTGAAAAGAACCCTCCGATTTTAGATTACGATACTTATTTCGAAAGAGTGAATGCAAAAATTGCACCATTAACTATGTGCATATAAATTTCAAAACCTGTTAAAGAAAAATTTTAAATTTAAGCAACTTATGTCGAATTTTACAAATTATGTTATTCTAGGAATCTCGGAAACCTGGTTGTTGAACAAAGAGTTTGATAATTGTTGGTCATTCAATAAATCATTTTGTTTGTTTAGAGAAGATAGGCTAACTAATAATCTCTTAGGAAAATCGAGAGGTGGAGGACTCTCATTATTAATACCAAAAAATTTCAACCTAAATTGCACGAAGATATAAAATATAGTGACGTATCTAAATTTGAAAGCTTGTGGGTAGAAATATGAAATCTTTTAAAAATGCTACATATAAATACAACTGATAAATGTTTCTTATTCTCCGCACAAAAAATATTCTAATTATTTCATTGAGCAATTGGAAAATGAATTGGTTCTAGATGTTTCTGAAAATAAAGGCATTGTTTTAATGGGAGACTACAACATTAATTATTTGGACGAAAAAGAACGAGATAAAATTGACATTTTACTAAATATGTTTAATCTGAATATTGTTAATAAAATTACGCCGCCAAGGGTTTTTTGCAATGAGTAGCACGCTTATTGATTAATTCATAATGTCATATAATGATTTTTCAAACTTACATATTTTACTGTCCGTTTTCCGATCATTGCATTACTTCTATTAGCTTTATAAAAATGATACCAGTAAATTCAATAGTTAGGAAATGGACCACAATTCGGGAAAAAAATAATAATGATGTTGAAAAACTAAAATTATCGCTGACTCTAGAAAATTGGCATGAAGTGTATTATTCACAAGATACTAATTCTATGATGGAAAATTTTATTTCAATCTTTGAAAAACACTTTGAAACACTTTAATATTTTCTGTCCAGAAAAGAAGATCTTATTAACAAAAATTTTGAAAATTCTTCCTCTAAATGTAACAAATCTAAACCTTGGTTAACTGATTTATGCAAAAAATTGATTATTGAAAAGAACAACGCTTTTAAAAATTTCTCATTGACAAAATCTAGCTAAAATTTCTTAGCTTATAAAAAAGCAAGAAATTTATCAAATATTGAAAATCGTAAATCTTTTAATAAATATATTAAAAATAAATTCAAAATTTTACCAAACCAAAAGTCCAAATGGTAGCTCATTCATGAGATTGCTAACACTGCAAAATCTAAATCTACAATCATTGAGGAGATTAGAGACTCGGATGGGAACTCATTTACAAATGATTTTGACATTACTAATGTACTAAACGAAACATTTGTTAACTTGGGAAAATTTAAAGGACCCTATATCAAATATCAATCACCAAATATTAATAATAAAATACCCGAATTCATTTTTCGTTTTTCTACTACATACGAAATGATTAAAGCAATTAATAAACTAAAACCCAATAAATCTAGTGGTCCATCTAAAATTCCTTCCTGGATATTAAAAGTAACTGCCTCTATAATTGCTGAGCCTTTAAATTTCATCTTCAATGAATCCTTAAAACAGAACAATTTTCCAAATCGTTTGAAACAAGCATATATTACTCCGGTTTTCAAAAAGAAAGATGCAACTTTAGCT
>CABFPE010000017.1:782374-792701 GCA_900660155.1 Hofstenia miamia | reverse complement strand
TTTCTCATTTATTAATTGCATTTTTAATGTTGTTTCTTTGCTATATATTTTAAAATTCTCTTTTTTAACATTTAGCACTCTATTAGTTGCATTCAGAATTGGTATTATTCCTTTTCCTTTTTTTATTGTGCACAAACTTGAGGGCCATGATATCTTTTTGTTGTTAATCCCTGTCTACTCATAGAGCATGATTTCAATTGTTATTTCTATTTCTGTTTCTATTGTATACATTTTCCAATTGTTCAGTTGGAGTTTGATGTCCTTCATTAACTTGAACAACATGGTTTTTTTGTTATTTTCCTCTTCCTCTGTTGTTACTATTTCTTCTTGCACCTTTATTGTTTTTGTCATGTAATCTATGATACATCCATTTTTTATTATGAAATAATTTTCTAATATCATCTCATATGGCAATGGGTTTCTTTCCATATCTATTAAAACAAATGTTTGTTCAAATGTCATATTCACAATTCTGATCTTTATTTGCTTGAGTTTTCCTTTGGTATCAATATAATTTCCTGAAGCATTGATTAGTCTACTTTTTTTCTTCTAGTTCTTGTCTGTTGAACCCTATTTTTGATGAGAATTCATCAGTCATTATGGAGATTATGGTGCCCATTACTATGGTTGCCATTTACAACAATTGTAATTGTTGGTTATAATTAGAATGGTTGCACATTTTTCTCAAGGTGGCACACTTAACAGTTTAAATTATCAGTTTCATCTTTGTCTTCTTCTGTTAGACATTGTTCATTACTAATTAAATCTTCCTTATCAAAAATGCTTTGCCATCCTCAATTATATTGATTTGTTATTTACAGTCTCTCTTTAAGTGTCTATTTTTTCCACAACTGTGACACTTTAAATCTCTTCTTCTAATTTTCTTTAATGTTTCTTCTTTCATTTTTAATTTAATGATTTTGTCTTTATCTCCTATTTTTGGTTTAAAGTTTTTGTTTTCAAATTTTTTTAAGGTTATCATTACATTGGCTGGTGTCTTATTTACTGTGGCCTTTTCATTTATTCTGGCATTGTTTTCCAGTGTTATTTGTATCACCTTTCCCTTTGTATCCCTTTCTTATCATATGTTCTAATAAATCTTTGCATCACATTGAATTTCAAACTATTGATTTATTGCTTCAGGTAACCCTTGCAAATATGTCAAAAAGATCATTGTAACATAATCTCATGTGTGTTCAAGTTAAGAAAAGAAATGGAAAGAACTAAGACTCAAGTAAAATAACAATTAATTGTACACACATGATTATTATTAATTAGATTATTTGTAAAATTCTAATAAGCAATATTTTGATATTAATTTGCTTGGCAGTACTTTAGACAAATGGCAAAAGACTGAAATGCAAACACTAATTAATGCTGATGTGCATAAACAGCAGATGACGAAAAAGAGGGAAAACAGTAAATTGTCAACAACATCAATTAAACAGGTACTTGCCAAGTGTTTGATTGTTTGCTATTACTAAGTATAAAAGTAGGGCAATTTATATATTTGGTGATGAATGAAATTCATTGAATTTACTTCTTTATCTTATCAGGTTTATTTATTACCCTAATGGAAAGCTAAACAGTCAAGCATTAGAGTAATCCTGATGGTGGTCCCCAACTACATTTAAAGGAAGTCTGGAACAGACTGCACACAATAGCCTTTCAAAAGTGCGGTGAGGCTGGTAGTTGTTGTTTACTCAATGTGCTTCTAGGTTAGGTGTAAGGATAGGGAATTTTATTTGTTATAGCTTTCCTATTGTTTGTTATTCACAAGTTAGTGTTATTATTATTATTGGATCTACCATTTTTAGAAAAGCAATGTTTTATCTAGATCAGTTTTCTTGGTTAATCAATCAATTGCCTGTTAGTAAATTAGACCACACTTGACCAACTTATGAGTCAATGGCTAACATGTACAGTTATTATATGTAGGGAACTATAACAAGCTAAAGCACAACAGTTGCATTACTTTGCTATATTTTAACCAAAACAATAACAAGGACAATCAATGCACTAAATTATTAAGTTATCACACACACACACATGTTTTCTGAGACAATGTTCCACACACTGAGCCAACCATTGGTAATTTCTTTGATATCCAAGTAAAGCTGGATTTTTTCACAAGGACAAAGTCTCCTCTTGTGCATTGCTTCAAGTCAGGTTTTGACCCTGTATACCATCTCTCACTCTCATTCCAAAATGGCTGTTGTTAGTTAGATCATTAAGTGTAGCTAATGATAGATTAATTAAGTTAATACAGTTAACAATGATCTAGAAAGAGAGAGTTTCTGGAGTCTGTCATACATTAAACACAGTAACTAAATAGGAATATGGTTAAGCAATCCTAAATTAAGTCAAAATTAGTGTTGGCAAGATTCAAATATGTTTCTTACCTTGAACTTAGTTTAAGCATCCTTTCAACTTAGGACATGTAGTTTCTGAGATTGTCATGATTATTCATTTTTATTCCATTGAGGATCATTCAGTATTGACTTTTAAAGCATTCATTATTTTAGTAAGCTTTGCATTCACCAATTAATTTTCTGTAAATTATTTTTGTTTTTCTATTGAGTACTATATAATTTTGGTATGCAGCTCCACTTAAATATAGTGGGAATCTTGCTGCTGCACTTTGTGTAACTTTTCATTCCTTTATGGTCACTTCAAATATTTGTCTATTCATCCCATGAACTTTGACAATATGGCTTTGCATTAATGTGCTTCTTCATCATTGTTATCAGATAGAATTAATTCATTCAATATTGGTTTTGTTTCTATTTCCATTTTGCATCTTTGTTTTACCTGCTGTTTTATGTTTATCACCAATTTCTTGATGAATTCTTCTTCTGCTTCCAGTAGTTTATTTCTGTTTATTTCTATGTCATCATCTGGACTCATTTGTTTCAACTTCTCTGGGCTTTCTGTTACTACTACATGTATTTTTTTTTCCTTCTGGCTTTCTAGTTTTTCCACTTTCATTATTTAACATTAGTAATTGTAATTTGTCCCTTAAACTATCATTTTTTAAATTGTTTTGTTTCATTGTCTTCTCATAATCTAATACTCTCCTCATGCATTTCAGCCATTAGTTGCTGCCACTTTTTACTTTTGTTTTTTATTTCCTTGATTGCTTCTGTCAGCAATTCTATTTGCTTCTGGAACAAATTTCTTTGTTCTGTCAATCTTGTGCTGGTATCATCCCTCATTACATTCATCTATCTATCTTTCTCAATATTCACTGATTCTAGTTCTACCATTTGTTATGTTAATCATTCAATTTGTAGGCTTAATTGCCCTTTGTCTTCCATACTCTTTCTTGCCATTTCTGTCAATTCAGCTATTGTGTATTCATTATCAATGTGTACTGTTTGTAGTACCAACTCTTTGGAGGATACTTCACTTTTAGGTAATGATGCTATTCTTATGTCTGGGGAGTCTCTGCCTGTTGTGGGGGTTGTGCTTTAGATTTGGTTCCATTTGTTTCCTTTGAATGTACCATTATAAAGTTTAGCTATGAGTAGCCTCTTGTTTTCCCAGATTCAGTTTCTTGGTTTTTTGGTAGCACTTGATTTTAATTTCCTGTTCATTTTTTTCATTAATGTTTTCCCCAAGTTACACTGAGTTTTTGTAATTCAAAATTTTAATTACCCATCATTCATGCTTTAAAGAAAATTTTCTTGAGAAGAAATGTCTATCTTTATTCTTCTTTGTTGAGGTCTCTTATAGTTACAATTCATTAACTGTTTTCATTAACTTGATAAATAATTTTTTTTGATAAAAAGTACATCTTGAATAAAAAAACTATTTTGCAAAATAATGCCTTCATTGCATGTATTGGGCGCCCTGTAAGGGTATCGATGTAAAACATGTACAACATTTGCAAAGGACAATATTAAGTAACACTAAACCAAATTCACTATTAGCTACCAATTTTAAGCATGTGTACAATCACAACCAGTTAAGCTTTTGATCTAACTAATCTTGGTTATGATACTTAATACAACTACTTTGTACAACAATCACTAATTGAACTCAATTTAGATCTACATCTAGATGTTATCAGAGTCAAAACCTGTTGCTGAGCAATGCAATACAAAGAAAAATTAAGATGGTTAATGATCACCAGTTGCCATGGAGCTGGTTGTGACTCACAAACAAGCTTCAGTGCAAAGGAGTGTTCTTAGTGCGTGGTGATTGGAATTCCTTACTGATTTAGTTCATTGATTGTTCTTGTCATAATTGAAAATTGTAAAAAACAAATACTCACAACCTGGCTGCTTTACCTTATTATAGATCTTACATATACATAGCCCTACATATAAATATAGATATATGCCCCTGTGCACATGTTAACAATCAATGTAGCCTGCAGAAACAATGTCTTGGACAGTCTGTAAGATGAGAAAACTATGAAACTCTTTAAATAACCACAGGTTGTAAACATGTAAGGTATAATGGGGCTTGTAGGCACCTCATATATATATATATATATAATAGATCATATTATTATACTGTAAGAATTTGGATCTAAAATTGATAGTTACCCTAAGGGCAGCTTTGCACACTATTTGATGACATGTTCTGATTTCAGGGAATGAATCAATTGGAAAGCTAAAGGGATGAAAAACTCATATCCATATACCTAACTGAATTTGGGAAATACCTGGGAACTACTCATGCACTTGAACATTTTGTTTTCTATTGTCATATATAATCGAACATTTACAAATTTGGAAAGAAGAATTTAACATGTAATTGTGACTAATTTAGCCAAGTGAATTCACATGTTCACGTTTCTACAAATGGAAAATTCAACAACATTAACTACATTTGAAAATTTAGAGTTATTGTCCATTGTGTAATGTGTGCTTTTGCATTTAGTACAGTTTATGCTAAAATAGTTGTTATGTATGTCCCTTTGAATACTAGTGCAAGTAGATATATGCCCCCATACAAATATAGGTGTTCCACACAAAATATTATGTTTTGTATCTGTCAATTGTTTTAAATCAAATTACAGCATGGTGTAGCACATTTAATCATTGTTACAATTAGGGATGTGCAGGAATCTATTATTTGGATCCGGAATCCGCTAGAATCAGCAATTTCACAACAGCATCCGGATATCTGGTATCCGGTAAAATTTAAATTATTTACCGGATTTTGCCGGATAACATATTTTGAGATAAAATTTGATTTAAAAATGGAGTTTTTGAGGAAAAGCTATATTTTCCCATGAAATGGAAGTTGTCAAGCAACAAAACAAATTGTTTTTCTTATATATATATATATATATATATATATATATATATATATACAATAATTCGATATTAATTGAGAAATGAGGTTGTTCTTCATTAATTACTAGAGCAACCAAAAGTAATTAAAGTAATATTTTTTCTGTTGGTCTATTTTCCAGTCTACCTAAAATTAAATGGTTTTCAGATGAAGGGTGCAGTTAAATAGGAAGTTATATTTTTGTTTTTTGAAAAATTCAGTAATATTTGTGGCTGAAATGTCATAAAAGTAATATTTTGGCATAGTTTCATTAAATTTAGATAATGAACTTAAAAATCAATGCTGGATTGTGACTGCTTATTGTGACAGCTTTCAATCAGTTAAACTAAAACATATATATTTATTCAACTTCAACTAATGAACTGCTTGGGCTAACCCCCGCATGGCTAGCCAATTATTGACCCGACCCACTTTTCGACTCATTTCTAGGACTGGCCATGTATGCTGGCAGCTGAAAAAATATTAAAGGAACTGTGTAAATTTTTATTTCATGGATTTTGCAAGGCACACCTGTTGCAGAACTGTGCCATGCGTATTCAGGCAAAATATATGAAGGTTGAAATCATAAAATATCAAAGTTGTTCAATATTTGAAAGATTTGAAATTTTACCAGATGTTGTTATTACTAATAAAAAATAATCGCCTATATCAAGTCCTAATTTGAAAATTACGGTTTCATCGCTATAATGGAAGAAAAAGGGATGGACATTTAATTGGAATTGTATGCCAAGTTACGAAAATGTCAAGCTACATTGGTTGCAGTTGAGAGATGTTTCTATATGTTAAAAAAGCTTTAACTTATGACTGAAAACTTACACAAATAATATATGCAAATTTATGTGCTGTTATTATAGTTTAGTGAAGCAACTTCTTTAAAAAATTAACTTATTATTATGTAAGAGTTGTTGTATTTGTTTTATATCCTGTTCTCAATAATAGAAAAATTGATTAAACTGATCATTTTGAAAAATGAATGGTAATATTTTAATATTTTAATAAATAAGGTCATAGTTTGTGTTTTTAAAGTCATAGTTCTTGTTCTTAGTTGCTCTAGTAATAATTGAACAATATATTATCCGGAATCCGCCAGTAAAATTATCCGGTATATTCAATTCATTATCCTGCTCCCATTTATAGTTACAATGAGCATTTCATAAATCTATTAACTGAAATTTGTCATCAAATTAATCAGTTTGCCCCTATCTTAGAATTAAAAACTTGATCCAAAAAATAATTTGTTCAACTTTGTTTAAGCATTTCGTCACAAGATGGCGTCCAATTAAATAAATACATAAGCCATAATTAGGTCTCCCATGGGCACGAGGTCAGAATTATATTAACTACTACGATGCTAAGAGATAAATCAAGGCAAGGAGAATTAAGGAAATATTTTTATAATGGGAAACAATGCAAAAAAGCAAAAATATATTTTTGAGTCAATTGTAAAATCAAAAGGAATTTCTCACTGCATTAATAAACATAAATCTGATGAAGAAACCATTTCATTTAAACATAAGTTATTAAATGTATTTCACACAACTTTAAAAAATTTGCAAATTCAATTTTTTCTCACTCTAAGAAAAGTCACTATACTTAAAAAAATCATTTTTCCTATTTTTTCTTTTAGGTTTGCATCAAACATAGACAACTAATAGTAATCTGTGCTTGTAAGCAGGGTTTTCTAGTCGAGTTCGAGTCACTCAGTCTGAGTTCAAGTATTTTTTTAAAGAAAATTTCGAGTTAAATTGAGTTTTTTTCTAATTCCGAGTTTTTAGTGTAAAAAAACACTTATTTAAAGGTAATTCAAAGTTTTCTAAGATAAAAAATAGTTATTTGCAATTGATAAAAAAGCTTAAATTTAAAATAATTTAATTTTTATGATATTTTCAAGTTGATTTTCAATCTATTTCAAGATCAAATTTTCATGATTTCTCTTCTGAGTTAGTCTGATTAAGTTTTGTGAGCTTATTCAAGTTCGCATTCTTAACATTCCTAGTACTTGAAAACCCAGCTTGTATATCAGATCTATATTATATTGCAAAGAAATTAGATACTAATAAGTCAATTGCCTCATTTAGCTTTCCTTTCTTTGTAATTAATGTTCTTTTGCAATCTTTGACAAACATTCACTTTTTGCATTTAATCAATGTATTACTAACATTGTCATAAGTCATGATTGATTTGTAAGTTCCTAATAGATTTGCAAACAACACATTAGAGTTAGCATTTACTTAAGTTTTTGGAGATAAACAACTTGATTGAAATAAAGAACAATCGATTTCTGTTAAATTGGCACACATGTAATCACATCCAATACAAAAATGAATCAAATGTAACCAAATTATATGGGAACTGGAGATCCTTTAAATCCTATAAATTTGAACTTTTTGCAGTTCAGCAAAAGTGGGTTGATGCTGATAAATATGCATACTTGACTATTCTCCTAGACTGTAAAACAATGAAATTGTTTTGAGAATTGACTGATAGTATTATGTCAAATTATACTAAAGCAAAGAAAGCAATAATAAAAGCACGGGAAAGGTATATCAAGACAGTGTAAAGAAAGCAACAGAATGTTTGGGATTTGCACACGTGGGTCATGCTTCTTGCATAGTTTACCTGCTCATGTTTCATTATAGATTCGCACAATGTATGTACTTGATTGAGAATTATATTCATTAGAAGAACAACTGGTGTGTACAAAACAAGTACTTCTAACAAATATTTACAATAATAATGCATGTTTTGGAGCTGTAGTTAAGTGGTCTGTATCAATCTATTGTGTTGATGCATCAAGTTTGATTAATGTGAGAAGCAATCTTGTTTTAAGTGTGGCAAAGAAAGACACATTTAGGTGCGCCTAAGCAGGATGACAGGGGGAGCATCTGTCCTTGACCAGAATAATTTGAAGGGGTAGCATTTGACATTTATTCTTCATTAAAAAATTACATTTTTATATACTAAATATAATTTCCTTGCTTGTTGCATATATTTTGTTAATACATATGTTGATGAGTTTTGTTTTTCATCATTACTGTTTGATATGCATGAAAATTTGATCTATTTTTAAAAATATGTAACAAGTTTTTACCCATTTACAAAGAATGCCTTTATGTACAAAAATTATTTTTGTTTTCATGGTTACATCATCATTAATTGTCCAATATATCAAGTTAATAACACAAAGATAATATCAATTAGGGAGAAACTGTTATCAATGCAGATTGCTAGGTTGTGCTTCAATGACATACATTACTGTTATTGATAAACCAAGATCACAATTACAACACCTGCATTAGTGCTTTGTAATTGAGAAATGCTGGAAGGGGAGGTGTTTGTGTCACAGCTTTCACCCCTGCATTAGATGTCCCAATAGTAGCAGTAAATGTGTTCATCCTTCTACAATACTTTATGAAACTTTTAGACTTTTCCTAATATGACCAAGTAATTACTTTTTTCAGAATTTCATTGGATTAATTCAGCATTGTCATCCTTGATAGGTGGCAGCCTGGAAAAATGGAAGATAATTTTTCAATTGTGTAGTGCTATATACCTGTGTGGAATGTGTTCTGTCAGTTTTGAGGAGCTCCAAAAACCCATTAGAAATAGTGCTAAGGAATTTCTCACTTGAATATTATAAACAGTAAATTAATACATTAAATTAATCCCCTTAAACTACTATTCATTTTTAATATGACAATCTACCACTAAAAGATGTCAACTTTTTTATAAAAATTTTAACTTTTTCAAAAAAGTGTAATGATTCATCAAAGTATTGAAATGAATATAATATTTTGTCTCCCTTTTTCCAAATTGAATTACAAGCTCAAAGCATTTTAACAAAATGTCCATTGCTACTGTTCAGTAATTTAAAAGTAAACATTCCCTTATATCAAATGGAAAATCTTTCAACACATTTCAACATAGCACAATCAATATCTGGAATAAATTAGAATACGAATCACTATTGGAAACAAATTATGCAAAAAATACTAAAAGTTTTTTTTTGAACATTAAGAAATATTAACACTTTTCACACATTTCTATGTCACATATGCAAGCCCATAAATACTTACATTTACAATATCATTTATATATCTTACTATTGTAAATTGTAGTTTGTAAGGTTTGTTAGTTTATGGAATAAATTGATTTGACTCTTACTGTAGCATCATCCAAATAATATCTAAAAAGCTGCAACCATTGAGCAAAGCCAAGAATAAGATCAAAGAAATGATGATTAAAAATATTGTATTTAGATCAATTAGATTAATTTAGATTTATTTGTATTATGCAACTAAGAAACAATATGTGTCAAAAATAAGAGATTAGTATTTGTCAATAATAATACTTTTTGGCAAAATGAGGGGGTGAAGTCGCTTCCATTATTTTAAGCCGCCATCTTGGCAGACGAGAAGTTTAAATTTGAAATCAACAGGCACTTTTCTAGATTTACTATAAATAGGAATTAAACATTGTAAGCAATTGATAAAGAATTTTATTCGGAATTCTTATTTTGTTCTACTATAAAGGGTTGATCATTTAATACGATGTTGAGCTAATTGAGTGGTGTTTAGTAGTGGTCTGGATCCATCACAGAGAATGATTCAAGGGTCATTGTGCCAGATCACTAAAGTGCACATAAGTTAGGTGTAGGAGTTTTTCTCTCGATTAGTCGACTAGCGATCATTGAATACATGTATTAAAATAATTAACTTTGAACAAATGGCTGGATAACCAAAACCTATTGAATATATTAATAATATTTTAGATCCAAATTAGTGACCTATAAATGACAGATAAAGTGACTGAACATGTATCAAACTATAAATGTAGGTTAGGAAGCTGCTCAATATTCCCATGTAGCCACCACCAGTGGTCCACTGGTGGGGAATGTGTGGTATTGGCGGCTCATAGTTCCCACAAGTGGTCCCCTGGTGGGGAAGCAGTGGCAGGAGTGGCAATTACAGCCACTCATAGCCACTAGTGGACCACTGGTGGATAAGTAGTGGCAGTAGTA
>CABFPE010000017.1:740075-768166 GCA_900660155.1 Hofstenia miamia | reverse complement strand
ACATTTTTGCTGCTAAGATTTTGAAAGTTCAAATGTAAGTAGTTAACAGAATTTGTCATTCCATTTAGCTTTTTAAAAAAAGATTCGAAAGTTAAAATCGAACCTGGATTTGCTTCAATACCATATACAGTTAATGAAAGCAAATATATAATAGCAGTTATTTGTTTCTTTTTAATGCTGATAACAATAGCGAAAACGGGATTGATCGAAACAACAAAATTTTTACTTTTACTAAAAAAAAGATGCTTTATGGATATGAAGATAGAAAGGTGTTGGCAAAATTGAATCGAATTCACAAGTGTTGAGTACCAATGAGATATATAGTAAAATTTTTGACGTAAACATAAACTTTATTTTAGGGTTATTGTAAGTTCTCCGTAGCCTGGGCGTTTGGAAACAAATATATAATAATTCACAAGACATAGTTAACATTTAAAAAGTTTCTTAGCTGCTGAATTAGGTCGCGTGCAGTGTTAATGGATGATATTTGCGGAGCAGCGGCGACTTCTGCGTAAGAGCGATGGGTTGTAGAGGGTACCCTCCGTGTGACGCGAGGCTGATTAATTAGCGCTGATTGATTAGGTTGATGATAGAAAGGTCGCGTGGCGCTCCTAATTGTCGGCGGTTAACTAGATGCGGTTCTTCAAAGGAATGTTTGATTGCTAAAGCTAGTTTTGCATAACCGCGAATGGAGAAATGTATGCCGTTACATGTGAACAATGTAGAATTCGGGTGATTTCCTAAAAAAAAGTATTAGTAATTTTAAAAACTGTATAATTTAATAATTTATAATTTTGGTGAAAGAAAATGTTTAGTTCTGCGACTTTCTTGGTGAGGGTGTGGTTATTCGGAAATGGTGCAACTTCCCCGACGTGGATTTTAGCGTTCCTAAAATTGTTACTAACGTGCTTAAGTAAATTAGAAAACTTATCTTTAATGTCAGTAACGTTCTGCATGATATCATTTTGTCCGACAGTGATGAGGACGTTCTTCATTTTTTCGTTGGATGCATAACTTTGTACCGTAGCAGAAATATGGTCTATTGTTGCTCCAGGATAGGAATGTACGGTGACGGTGTGTCCTTTAATGAGGTGCTTCGAACGCAAGTGTCGATACATCGATGCTCCTTTGATGAGAAAATCTGTGTTTTCTCTTAGCTTTTTTGGGTGGAATCTCGCTGTGATTTTGGAGTGATTCAGATCTTCAAGCGTTGGATTTTCTGGTGATGACGTTTGTGTTTGTGTGTTGCAGTTGTTTGGTGTGATTTGCGTTTGTTTATCAATGGTGATTGCATCTTCTTCAGCGTGGCATGTTTCAGAAAGTTTTGATAGAAGTGAATGAAATGTACAGAGTTCTTCTTTTGACAATGCGTTAAACGGTGCTAATAACTTCGTGCGCGATAATTGTGTTAACGAAGCATCTGCGGATGCNGTTGATACATCGATGTTCCTATGAACACAAGTGTTGATACATCGATGTTCCTATGATGAGAAAATCTGTGTCTTCTCTTAGCTTTTTTGGGTGGAATCTCGCTGTGATTTTGGAGTGATTCAGATCTTCAAGCGTTGGATTTTCTGGTGATGACGTTTGTGTTTGTGTGTTGCAGTTGTTTGGTGTGATTTGCGTTTGTTTATCAATGGTGATTGCATCTTCTTCAGCGTGGCATGTTTCTGAAAGTTTTGATAGAAGTGAATGAAATGTACAGAGTTCTTCTTTTGACAATTCGTTAAACGGTGCTAATAACTTCGTGCGCGATAATTGTGTTAACAAAGCATCTGCGGATGCTGCGGAGGTAATTGTTTTCAGCAAAGCACGCTCATCAGAGCTGACTGCTCGTAACAAAATCATTACACGTATTAAAGCCAGTATATTTTGGTAATGACTACAAGTAACATTAAGTAAGCAGCTAATAAGAAGTCAGGTTGTGAACAAATGGAACACTTTTACAAAATAGAGTTTAAGTCGAATCGTGTCATGTCTTGAGTATGCACTGAGCTAGGATAGGGTACACATGAAATGTATTGATGAGCTGAGAGGTGGAACTCAATCAAATGGAACATCAAAAGACTGGTGAAACTGTATGTGGAGATCAGCTTTGGGCAGATGCCCACTATTGATTGTTGAAGAAATCACTGCATGGCTTCATCACCTAAATAGTAAACAGTTATTTCTAGTTACATTGTGTTAATAGAAACAAAAGCTAAAGCAGTCTCTAGTTAAGTAAATCCCTACCCACAAAACTATTACTAGTGTTATGCAGTAAAAAAAGACAAACAGTAATAATGCCTGGTAGAGGATGTTACATGGCGACCATGACAGCCAAGAATAGCAACTCTTAAAAGAAACATTCAGTGAAACCATCCACATACTACGACAGAATCTATAAACAAAAGTGAAAGTAAGCAACAGACAGCTACACAAAAAATAAATTAGTCAACAGAGAGAATTACCCAAAACCAAACTAAAGCACCTCAACAGGATCCTGGAATCATGATTGAAAAGGAAGACCACTACAAGCCAGAAAGAAAATATGACAAAAGGTAAGAAAGGCAGCGCAAATAAGACTGCAACCAAAGCAGTAACCCCCAGAACAATAAGATCATCACCATACTTTGGTGAAAATTCAGCCTCCAACACAGAGTTGCAACCTCTTAACTCACCCTCACAGGTGAACCCACAGAAATGAACCCACCAGTCATAATGGATATGCTGAGGAAAAGCCAGGAAAATGAAGCATTAACCATCAAATTTAAAGAGATGGAAAGACAAAATGAAACCACATTGAGTGAAATCAGATTAAACATGGAGATGCGGTTAGATGAGCAAAGAGAGTTATTTCAAAATGAGATTAAACTCCTTACACACCAATTATCAGAGTCCAACAAAAGATTCTTAGAACAGAATCAACAATGGCAGAAAAGAAATCAGGAACTGGAAAGGACAAACAGACAGCTAATAGAGGATAATGATCTACAAGCAGGAGAACTGGAGCAATTGAAAGACAAACTAAGACAATTACAGTTGACAGAAGAAGAGAACAGAAGCAATATGCGAACCCACGAAATAGAATTCAACTCAAGGAAAGAGAGCGAGTTACAAGCATTGCACATACCAGCTCCCAAAGAAGTGACATACAAGGAATCTGACAAAGACTCAGATTCTGAAAAACAAAAAATTATTAACGAGATCACAAAGGCAATGACAATTCAACTGCAGGAGGAAGACACAGTGAAAAATCACAAGAAACCCAAGTATGAAAGTTTGATTTTACTGCAACTGACAACTAATGATACTATACCATACAAGGCGACACTACCTAAATTCAATGGAAGGGTAGATGGCTACAACCCGACATTTGCTGAATGGTTACAAATGTTCAAATTAACAATGGCGGAGCGCAAAGTGAGCCAGCAGGCAGCAGTGGCAAGATTCCTTTATATTCAACAGGTGCAGCCTCTCAGTACTATCTGCTCTTGGATGCAGAAAAAAAGGAATTACGAATTACTAATTGGAGATTTCATAAACTATTATGAAAATGAAAGTTTTAAAAACCAGTACTGAGTTATCCTAAGCATGACAAAAATGAAGAAAACCAATGATATTTGAAACTAAATTCAACAAGTTGAACAATTGCTTATGCTGAGTTCAAGAGAAAATAGATATTCTATATATGATCTGTTCTTGCACATCTGCAAAGGAATGCCTGAAAGCATTAGGACACAATTTGAGATCAAATGTGATGTAGATGACAAACTTGAAAGAATGATTAGAAAGGCGGTTGACATACAAGCAACCATTGAAAATAACGCACAAATATATGAAAAGGCTGCATGGCACAGAGATGGGCCTACATGGAGGAATAACCTCAAACCACGCATCCCAAATAAAACCTATAATGAAATGAAAATGGAAAAAATTATCAAAATAAAAGGAAAAGATGGAAAAACCAAAAATGTAAAAGAGAAAGACGTCAAGTGTTATGGCTGTGGACAAGAAGACCACAAAAAACCGGATTGCCCAAGGCAAATAAATGTAATCAGAGACGAAGCAGCATACTATGACAAGGAAGATGTACTGCAAACAGAGAACGAAATGGACGAAGTCTTTCCAACCAATGGGGGACTGACTCTTAAAAACTGTGTATCAATAATGATCCTGACGAATCTTGATACAATAAATACAATAACGATAGCAATCAATGGAGTAATGACTAAAGCAACAATTGACACTGGAGCAGCAACATTGATAATTACTGATGAATATGCTACAAAACTAGGGTTTAAACAGTAAGATCTGAACAGCTGCAATAAGAGACTAATTAATGCATCAGGAGAAGATATCGATATGAAAGGAATGAAAAATGCAGTACATTTGAACAGTCTCTGGTAGTGGTGGACACACATAACAATCTGTTACCATACAAAGTTTTCCTAGGTGATGACTTTTTGACGAAAAATGGATGTCTCATCAATTACAACAACAGAACCATAAAGGTGAGAGAGGAAGAAATGGAGATCAAAGAACAGCTAGGAAAGCAAAAAACAATTACATTTGAATTACAGGAAGACATCCACTTAAAGCTGCACCAATGGAAGATAAACACAATTGAAACAGAGGACGCAATAACAGCCAATATAATGCTATACAACAACAAAGGCGTCAACACCAAACAAGTATTGATGCAGACTAGCGTCTGCACAGTCAAGCATGGGAAGGGAAGAATACCAATCCTCAATGCTACGAATTGGAATGTCAATCGAAAGAAATCACAAATAAGAATATATGGGAAGTACATCAAATCACATATCAGACTCATCTGGAAGGCAATTGGAGATGACGATGGAGCAAGTAATTTGCATGGTCGATTCAAGGACTTGCAATTGAAAACCAATAGTACTCCACATGGCCAACTCAAGGGTGAGTGGACAAAAACCATTGAAGTCACGAGTACTCCAAAAGGCCAACTCAAGGGCATAGGGACAAAAGCAGAAGAGGAAGACATATTCAGAACACCAGAAATAAACATCGAAGACTACCCACATTTGGAAGAACAGGAGATCATGAAATTAAGGAAATTGTTGGAAAAACACAAACATATATTCAACTATGGAGAGATAAGCATGGGGCAAGCAATGGGCGAAAAACATAGAATAGTTACAACAACAGACAAACCAATTAACCTACCAGTCAGAAGGGTACCTGAACAGATGAAAGATGAATACAATCGCATATTGGAGGAACTAATCAACAACAAAATCATCCGCCCAAGCAAGAGCCCATATGCAGCACCAACCATATTCATAAAACAGGGAGACAAGTATCACCTATGCATAGACTTTTGTAAATTAAATGAGGTGACAAAAAAGGATTCATACCACCTACCATGGATAGAGGACATGCTCTATAAGGCCAGTAAGTATAAATATTTCACAACATTAGACCTATGCAAAGCCTACTGGCAGGTAAAGATGGAGGAAGACAATATTGAGAAAACAGCATTCATAACGCCCTATGGCCTATACAAATGGATATATATGGCGTTCGGACTATGTAACGCACCAGAAACCTTCCAGAGGTATATTACAAGAGTGCTGAAAAACAAGACACTTAAAATGGAAGAAGGAGTCGACGCCTATATAGATGATATCATAGTAACTAGTGATACAATCCAAGAACATCTGGAAAAATTAGAAAGAATGTTAACAATATTGGAGAATGCAGGGACTTTGGATCAATGGGAACAAATGCAACATTCTCAAAGAGAAAATAGTATTTCTAGGACGAACAATAGAGAAAGGCAGGATATGCATGAAGGACAATGCCAGAGAAGTGATCCGTAAAATAGAAAAGCCTAATAACAAGAAGGATATACAGAGGATAATGGGATTCTTCAACTACTACAGGACTTTCATCCCAAACATAGCTGGAAAGACAGCAAAGATGACCAGATTAATGACGAAATTGGTACCATTTGTATGGATCTGGCAACAGCAGGAAGAATTAGACAACATCAAAGAAGAACTAGCGAAACTACCATCACTTAACACACCAGACTACAATGAACAATTTATACTGGATTGCGATGCAAGTAAAGTGGTGATTGAGGCCACGTTGGGACAAATGAAAAACGGGAAAGAAGTCCTCATTAAATTTTTCAGTTGAAAGTTAAGAGCAAGCAAAGAAAACTATGGATCTACTGAAGTGGAGATGCTGGCACTAATCAAAAGCATTAAAAAATTTCGACACTTCCTGGTTGGTAGAGAATTCAGGGTACGCACAGACAACAGTGGACTGCAATGGTTGAAGAATTTTTTGGGAGACAAGTCCAGAATAGTGTCATGATGGATCGAATACTTGAATGAGTTCACATTCACAATTGACATAGGAAAGGCACACACCATAACAACGCAGACTTCTGCACATTGCTACTGGAATATCAGAGAGATGCAGTAAAAATAGATGGAAAGAAAAAACAGTTTCAATTTTTGCCACACACTGAATATGAAGGATTGCCAGAAATAAACATGGACAAAAAGGTGAAGCTGTACTACCAATACTAATGAGGGAGGAAATATCTGAAAAAGAAATAGTAGATAAACAGAGAGACGACATAATCCTCAGTGAAATCACAAAGAAGATAGAAGAACCTTAGACAACACTATCAAAACTAACAGCGGGATACTACAAACACTATAAATGGAAGATAAACCAAAATGGATTGCTCTACATTGAAGCCAGCAACAATGGGATTGCAATACCAGACTATTTTAAAAGAGAATTGATAAGGAAGATACACAAAAAGGGACACCTGGGAATCACACAGACAGAAAAAAACCTTCAATGCGAGGTTTATAACAACAGCTGTGAGAAAGGTTATCGAAGATATCATCAGGAATCCATGAAACAATGTGCCACAACATAAAAAAATCAGCAGTGAGACAGCAGCATAATTATAATAAAAAAATTTTTGGTCATGCACATAGAGTAGGAAACAAGGTATATGTGTTCACACCGATCAAACTCACAGACAGGAACCAAGTCCAGAAGTTGAAAATGGTATGGTCTGGCCCCCACATGATAACACAAACACTACCAAATAATAGACTGTTACATTTTCAAGACTTGAAGAGAGCAACAGTGGACATTGAAGAGAAAAAGATAGATGAGAACACTGAATTCAAAATATGCTAAATTAATGGCAATGAAATTATATACAAAATGTATGATTTAGATAGCGTACACAATAGGCTGTTTCCTTTGCGACAAATTTTCGATTTGAAAGCTGCCCCTTTCTCAGATTTTGCGTTTTGTTATAAAAACACGATACGTGAAAAAAAAATTAAAAAAATTAACGTTTGACACCCCAACCTTTATTTTTGTGAGTTTTTGAGTGAAAATCCGTTAAAAGGTCATAACTCGAGTTATATATATTGTAGAAGCCTGGATTTTGTTTTAAAAGATGCGGAATATGCTATTTTATATACCTGATTAATACATTATATAGGGTTATTTTGGCTAGAAAAAAAGTTATTTGCAAAAAACCTAATTTTCGTTTTTTTGACCACATTAAAAGCACTTAAACAGAGAAATTCAAGAATTTATAAAACTTTATGATTTATTTGCAACAACCATTATAAAAAACAACAATAACAAATATGATTATAAAATAGTTTAAATAAATAATCTATTTGTTTCATAAACAAATAAATCCAGCTTGTATCAAATCTTTTTGTGTGTCACTTTAATAAATAAAAATAGAAAAAATTTTGAATAAAGATAATGCACAAAAGCTATTAAAAAGTTCAAAACAAAATAAGCAGTTTAGTTCCAACTGTAATTGGTTTTAGAGATAGACTTTTTTGTCACTCTCTCTGAACCCGTGGCATTTTTGAACTGAATGCTCCTCATTTCTTTTACAACTTTGTACAAAAACTGCTTCTGCTCTTCGCTCTTTGGGGCCTTCGAGTTATTAAACTCCGTTAGAAGAGCTAAGCTTCGCTCAGCAGCGTCGTTAACGACGGTGAGATTCAAGACCTTAGCTCTCATCTCGGAATAGCTTGACAATTCATTCCATTTTGATGGATGAGCATTGAGAAAGTTGAGTGCTTCACCACCAACATTTGATGATGATGTTGAAGGTGCGGAAGGGAACGATTGCGAAGAAACAAGATACAAAAAAGACCATGAATCGGGTCCGACAAAATCTTGCAACTGATAAGTTGACGACTTAGAAGGGTCGAACGTAGGCATGCGCATATTAGAGCTAGCTTCACTTGCTTCACACCTGAGAAGACGTTCTCGTATACGTTGTTTGTCTAAAAAGCTCACTCGATTGCTAAAAAGGGAGAACGGAATTAACCTTTCGGACAAATACCAAAGGTGATCCATCAGTTTCGTTCGGCCGCTTTCAGCAAACTCATGAAACTGATCAGGAAACTTTGATGCTTGTAAAACAATAAAGCTCATGTCTTTAAGCATAGCCAGATCATTTTTAGGTGCATCTACGCCAACAGTACAGCAAATCCAAAATTTAACGTAATAAACACACAAAAACAGCGACAAATGTAAAACATTGCGTATAAGTTCCTCACTTAGCTTATCGTGAAATTGATTATGAAAAAGAGCGAGCTTTACAGTGTAGATTATTTTCGCCATCCACCTTGCGTGATGGCATGCTCCAGGAGCCATGACTGTAAAGTCATTGATGTTTCCTCCATTTAAAAAGAGGAGGGCCAAGACTACCAGCTCCTTGTAGTCCTTGCGAAGGCAACTTTTACCATTTTTTCTCAGCCATGTCTGCAAAAACTTAACAGCTTCTTGTATTTTTGAATTCAGGTGTCTGCTGACCCGAAGACCACATTGATTGTAAGATGAAATGGCATTAGTGTCAACATTGGCCCACTGGTCTTTCAGTATTTGAAACACAGGCTCAAAAGGACTTGTTGTTTTTCCAAATACAACATTGCAAACAACAGAAGCAAATAATTCGCATACATGATGGCGGCAGGGAGCTTGAATTAGTCGCTTGTTTAGCTTTTCCTCCAACAGCTTAACCACACCAGCTTTAGTTCCAGTGTTCACTGCTGTTGTATCAAACACCAGCGAAATGATAGAATCATATTTTATGCCTAAGTCATTAATGACCGACATGATGGCATCAGCGACATTTACAGCAGTGCTTTTCCCGTCCATCTTTATTATTTGCATAAGCACTTCGTCTTGACCGCTCTTTAATAGGATAGCAACCCTTTCCTCTTTTTCGCCAACGTGGTTAAGAGACTTCAGCAGCTTACCATCCCAGTGGAGCGACCAAACCTTTGTGCTTATGAGCAATTTATTCCGGGAGATGATTTGGTTAGCAGCGCTCTTGTGGGCATCTTTTTGGTTTCTCCAAACAGAACCTAAGCTGAGTTGAGTTTCATCCAGGTTCACTCCTCCCGCTTTCAGGATTGCACCAGCAGTTTCCGTCAGGCACCTGGTTGAACAACCATATTTATCGCTGGTCAAATAGAGTTGCTGTTGCCATTTTGGTTTCTTATTTGCATCCAAGGTGATTTCGATTTTCTTTCTTCCTTTTTTGCTTGGTTTTGGAAGAAACTCCTCGTCACTTGCCTCATTATCATCGCCTTCACTTTCTTCACTTGAAACAAAAAAGCTACTTTTACAAGATGACTGGCTTTTGGGGATTCTTTCTTTTTTTCGTTTTTGTGTTTTAACTTCCTTTTTATCAAGTGGACCAATTCCACCTTTTCTGGTAGTCTTCATGTTGACAAGGAATTGAAAGTCTT
Source organism: Hofstenia miamia (assembly GCA_900660155.1). NCBI lineage: Eukaryota > Metazoa > Xenacoelomorpha > Acoela > Hofsteniidae > Hofstenia > Hofstenia miamia. The sequence goes on along the minus strand of CABFPE010000017.1, from coordinate 758,378 downwards.
CTTTTTTTGTTTTGTTGTCAGACTTTTCAAGTTTCCTTTGCACTTTAGCAGAAACAGGCCAAAAAGTTTTACTGCATTCATCTTTGAATAATTGCTTTTTAGCTTTGAGTTTTTCGCTGTTTTGAAACGATTTCAAATATTTCCAGGTATTTTGAAACTTCAATATGCGTTCGACAATTTTACTTTTGGACATTACAGTTATACCCGTCCTTTCCCACCATTGAACTAACTCGTAATAAACTTTGTTAGCAGCATCTCTTGTCGTTGATTGTCGATTACTTTTGCTTTGAAGGTGGTTATGGTATGCTTTTAGATGTAAAAACACGTCGCCATTCGTTGGGGGTTTTGCTGATGTGAACCCGATATCTTCGTCATTGCACACGACTAACTCTGGCCTGTCAATCAGCCATACTTTTTCCCCTCTTCTTAGTTTTGCATCCATAGCTCCCTATAAAAAAGGGATACCCTAATTTCAAAACCTATTCAATAGCAATTTTCATAGTAAAACTAATACCAAATTAAAATAACAAAAAATCAAATTGAATAAAAAATTAGTAACGAAAAATCAGCTAACTATAAAACATACAGTGTTACATTCGACTTGAAACTTTTTTATAACACAAATACTTTTAAAAAACAGAAGCAGTCTTAAAATCGAGTTACAATAATAATATTAATTTTATAGAAAATAACAACACTTACTTTTAATCATGATCTTAGAGTATTCAAATCCAAGAGTCCAAAGCACCAAAAACCAGCAGTATCTTCAATTACAAGCACTAAAAAACCGTTTTTTGCAAATAACTTTTTTTCTAGCCAAAATAGCCCTATATAATGTATTAATCAGGTATATAAAATAGCATATTCCGCATCTTTTAAAACAAAATCCAGACTTCTACGATATATATAACTCGAGTTATGACCTTTTAACGGATTTTCAGTCAAAGATTCACAAAAATAAAGGTTGGGGGCGTCAAACATTAATTTTTTTAATTTTTTTTTCACGTATCGTGTTTTTATAACAAAACGCAAAATCTGAGAAAGGGGCAGCTTTCAAATCGAAAATTTGTCGCAAATGAAACAGCCTAGTACACAAAGAAGGATTCGATGATGAATTCACAGTGGACGTCGGAGATGATAGCATGAGAGAAAGAGTGCTGCCCCAAAGGACAGCAAGGAATAAACCTATATATAACCCTGAAATATGGGATTTAAATTTACTAACTGAATTTAGAAATCTAGAAGAGAATGATGGACCCACTGCTGAAGAAGAGAGTGCCAATGAATCAACAGCCAGAGGAGCTCTCGACCATGAACAGGAGAAGGGCAGAAGTGATAAGAATGAGGAACCAATGAATAGATGACGTAGAGTGAGAAGGCGTCCTAGTAGTCCCCAAGGCCGATTCAAGGGCAAGGAGGCCAAAGAAGTAAGAGCCTCTCCCACCAGGGATCTGCACCACAGATTCAAGGGCACGCAGAAAACTTGTGCACAGCAGCACAACTTTCCTTCTGAGAGTGCACAACGCTGATTCAAGGGCAGTGAGACACTAGGAGTTCCAGAGGAAGGTGTAAGTGGTGGAAGAACCATGGAGATACGAAAGTGATTCAAGGCTGACGTTATCCCCACTGGAACAACAACTGGTCAAGTGCTGATAAGAGTAACTGTGAACCGAATCAAGGGTGAATCAGTAGAAACTATCAGCACAGATTCACAGCCGATGGATTGTGAACCGAGCACCAGCAGATTACTATTACAGATGACCCAGCTACACGCCTCTTGAGAGACTACCTTGGAGAGAACAGTATGATCAAAAGAGAGAGAAAAACGCATGTCTAAAATCGATGGAGAAACATTACACCCATAATTCATAGGAACATTGAAAATGTGTTAAAATGTATTTGTGAAACTATCCCATGAAACAAAGGCTCACATAAGAAAGGTCGTGAAACTCAAAGGTAGAAATCTACCAATAGTGCTCGACACTGACAACAGACTGAAAGTAAACATGATTATAAGCTACCCACAGGAAATGAACAAAATTTTGGAAAGGCCATATGTATGGAGCACAGTACACATTGTATTTGATGAAGACTTCACGTTGGAAACAACACAAGTGATAATGGCAGAAAGGATAAGATAGCAGAAATTCCGGAACATCTACAAGATGCATGCATGCAAACAGAGAATATTTTCCCTTGGGAGAAAACACCAATAGACACAACCATCCCAGAATTAATTTGATTTGATCTACAAATAGACTATTAGGCGCAGATATACAGAATAATGGTGGATCCATGTATTGTGATCTACAAACAGACTAAAACAATTCAAATGATGGCAGACACAGATGGCAGAGAAAAAGCCAACACGTTATTTATAAAATGTAGTTTAACACAATGGCAAGAACATCTACAACAGTTTCAAAAGTATGGAAGAATATGAAACTGCAACAGAAAGTGGAGGAGAGCTGGCCAGAAATAAAGATTGAGGCACCATCACATAAGTTTCACAAATCGGTAGAAATGGTACTAACAGAGGTTAACAAAGGCTACAAACTACACACTAAAAAGGATTTCAAACAGCTAATATTTGAAGAAAAGAATGCGCCAGAAATCCACTTTAGAACAACAGCATGGATACTAGCAATATTTACAGCAGAAGATACAGAATTAAAACTCCCTATTTCACGGCACATCAGACACAAGCTAACAAAAGCAAAGAGATTCAAAATAGCAATAGCCCCAATGAACACACAAACAAAGAATTGGTTGCTGAAAGTCCACATTGAAAGGTTGGATTCACCAAATAAATCAGAAAAACCAGTAAAAACAATGGAGAAGATACTCAGTCACATGATAATAAAAATGAATGAGAGCCTGATCAGGAAAATGTTGATAGTAGATATGGCCAACAAAATGGGGATATGTCCAAGCAAAATTACAATATTTGAGGACCAATGAAAAAATATATGTGGGGAGCAACATCCAAGACACAAATGAGGCAAACGGAAAACCAACTGTGGATAACTACAAGAAAAATCATTAAATGAAAATTAGTGAGCACATAAGAAATCAGGAAAACAGCAGTACAAAAGAATGTGTAGAAAACCCTTGAAAAAGAAATGGAGATATATGAATGAGACAGCCCATGCTGCACATTTACGAAAATAATATGGAGTGCAGAAATGATGAAAAAAGGAGGAATAACAGAACCAGTGGAAGTCTGTGAAATGGTAACAAAAACACAGAGGGAGAGGATAGAGCAGGAGGAGGAGTTGTTAACATCCTCACAGTTATTGTTGTCTCCTAAAACGCAACAAACAATTGACAGAATAAACATTGAGAAGTGGGGAGAAGTGAGCCCAGTGAGAACAATTGAGTGGATTGATACTAGTTGAAATATAAGTAACACTGGAAACCAGAGAGATTAAAGAAAGAAACTTTCAAAATATCAGAGAACAACAAATGGTGGCGACAATGAGGCTAATGTTTACAGAAGCATTCATGAAGACCAAACTGGAAGAATTGCTAAAACCATATAATCAGTTAGCAGTAGACGTCGAATGCATAACAGCAAGAATAGACATCAAAGATGAAATATGATTAAAATTAAGCTGAAGGGGACTCACACAGGCATTCTGGAACACCATCTCAGAAGCAAAAATGAATTACTCTGTGACAATAGGCTTAGCAACAGCGCCAACTACAGAAGGCTCATACCCACACATAGAAAGACAAATCAAAACAAAAATCCTAATCTGCTCACCACTGGAAACAGTTGCAATACCAATGGTCCTCCCATGTTGGAGACTACCAAAAGAGGTTAGTCGCAAAAACCTTCTTGCACAAATACAAGTCATATGTAAATATGGAAAAGAAGGCAAAAGCTATAGTAGAACGCGATGACTACAAGAGATTGAAAGAAATAATGCTGAAGCATGATAATAGAGAGAGGGTATACATTGAAGGAACAATAACGCCATACGAACTGTATACACAAGGAAAACCTATCAACTTACAACTACAAGATCTGAGAAAAGAGATAGAAAGCCGCACTCCAAAAGCAATAATGCTATTCTCTGGAGTGAATGACATTGTGTGGACAGACATCTGGGAGAGAAAGTACTGCTACTACAACATAACAAAGAGAGTTGAAATAATAACAATGATGTATATTAACAAAAACGATCCAAATGAAATCAGTGAACAAAAAGTAAGGGACAACATCAGCTTCTTTTATAAGGACGTGGCAAATACTCGTAGCTTAAGGAAAGTATTTATGTTTTTCTACCCAGACAATCAGATCAGATCAGAGAAGACCTAGCCCACACAAGTAGGGCTGACGCGCAAATGACACTAATGATAGGAATCAAAGGTATACAGTTATATCAGAAATACTATGAAATATTCTCACAAAAGATCAACGAATTAAGAGAAATTACACCAATAGCAGAGGATATTTGAGAGGCGAAATTTTTGAAATACGCAAACACCATAACAACTAAATGAGAAGCAGTCTTGAAAATGACAAAACAAGATGAATTCAAAAAAACCACATGAGATGATCAGCAAGCAGAGTCGATAATTCAGAAGGCAGACACACTGGTACATGGAGAACAAGCTGTGCTAAAAATAACACAAGCTGAGGATGGCGTGTAGCATCATCCATATAATATCTAAAAAGCTGCAACCATTGAGCAAAGTCGAGAATAAGATCAAAGAAATGATGATTAAAAATATTGTATTTAGATCAATTAGATTAATTTAGATTTATTTGTATTATGCAACTAAGAAACAATATGTGTCAAAAATAAGAGATTAGTATCAGTTGATAATAATACTTTTTGGCAAAACGAGGGGGCGAAGTTGCTTCCCTTATTTTTAGCTGCCATCTTGGCAGACAAGAAGTTTAAATTTGAAATTGACAGGTACTTTTCTAGATTTATTATAAATAGGAATTAAACATTGTAAGCAATTGATAAAGAATTTTATTTGGAATTCTTATTTTGTTCTACTATAACAGTTTGATCATTTAATATGATGTTGAGCTAATTGAGTGGTGTTTAGTAGTGGTCTGGATCCATCACAGAGAATGATTCAAGGGTCTTTGTGCCAGATCACAAAAGTGCACATAAGTTAGGTGTAGGAGTTTTTCTCTCAATTAGTTGACTAGCAATCATTGAATACATGTATTAAAATAATTAACTTCGAACAAATGGATAACCAAAACCTAGGGAATATATTAATAATATTTTAGATCCAAATTTGTGACCTATAAATGACAGATAAAGTGACTGAACATGTATCAAATTATAAATGTAGGTTAGGAAGCTGCTCGATATTAACACATATATTAAAGCCAGTATATTTTGGTAATGGCTACAAGTAACATTAAGTAAGCAGCTAGTAACAAGTCAGGTTGCAAACAAATGGAACACTTTTACAAAATAGAGTTTAAGTTGAATTGTGTCATGTCTTGAGTATGCACTGAGCTAGGATATGGTACACATAAAATGTATCAATGAGCTGAGAGGTGGAACGCAATCAAATGGAACATCAAAGGACTGGTGAAACTGGATGTAGAGATCAGCTTCGGGCAGATGCCCACTATCGATTGTTGAAGAAATCGCTGAATGGCTTCATCACCTAAATAGTGAAGAGTTATATCTAGTTACATTGTGTTAATAGAAACAAAAGCTAAAGCAGTCTCTAGTTAAGTAAATCCATACCCACAAAACTACAACTAGTGTTATGCAGTAACAAAAGACAAACAGTAATAATGCCTGGTAGAGGATGTTACATTACTGTTATATCTTGTGCTTTCAAAATTTGGTAGTCTAAGTTTGAAAAATCCAACAATATTGTTAAGAAAAACTTAGTGTACCATGGAAAGAATTATTGATTATGCTTGCACAGATCCTTAAATTCAAAAGTGCATGTTAAATGTCCTAAAAAAGCTTCATCAATATATAGTTTACAAGGACTTTTGAAATTTTGAAATTTATTGGTGGAGTCTAAGAAAATTAATTATGTGTTCTACATTTAGTAAATTAAAAATAGGAATTTGTTCTATTAACTGCTCTAAATGTGAAGAATGTATTAATATAATAAATTAAAATGGAACAGTGTCTTTACTGCATGCAAATTTATTGTAATGAAATTTACTAAATTTTAGCTAGAGTCACAATTTTATAAGAGACACTGTCAACATTTATGAAGTGCTTTTTCTTTCACTAGATGGCTCTCAAACATTTAAATTATTTCTAGATTTAAAGGAAATCACTACCCTTTTTCACTGTTAATCTAGATGATGATGTAATTGAGCAAAGTAAGAGCCTAAGTCATCTACTTCTTTCAAAATGTTTGAAAACAATTTTGGTAATGAATTTATTGAAGATTACAATAAAAATTAAAGGAATAGAGTGAATCTAATAATAAAACTTATAAAGATATAATTGTTTTCAAACATTTATCTTGCTAACAACAATCTCTGTGGGAAGAGTCAGCAAGGGCTGAGTTAAACCTTTTTTCATATTTTCAAAATAAAAATATATCCTGCAGTGGGTGTTACAAAAGCACCCAAATAACTTAGATTTGATGAGGAATTACACTTAATGATTTTCCTTCAATGAGACAAAGAAAAAGGAGATAAGGATCTTTATCATTTTGCCTTGTAAGAAAATTACTTAATCACAACTTATTAAGCACTTCTTCTAGGTCAATTTTTGTACAGTTGCTTCCTATTTTCTAAATATGTTTAAAAGCAAGTCAGGATCATCAAAAATTATTTTTTGACATAGCAAACCTTCAATTATATATTATTTGATAGTCAGTGAAATATGATATTCATATTAATATTAATAATGATACTAGGAAACTGTCCCTGCTATGCAAGGTGATTTCAATGGGCTGTATTAGATCTATAAAAAATGAATAAACTTTAAGTAAACCATGTGCTGTGTTTTGAATATTTTAGAAATGAAATATGTAATAATTGTGATCATCATACAATGGTAAAATGATTTTTATTCACAATTTTAGCACATGACACTCCTTAATCAACAATTTAATATCATATCATAAGCACCATCAAAGCATGGTAACACCTAGTGCAAAGAGTGTATAGAATCACCACAAAATCAAGTCAATTATTGTAGGTGTATAGGTGCACTTAATTCAATATCAAACACTTTGGATTCTCCAAAAGATATTAACACATACCAATTTTCTGACATATCTAAGCAATTTTTTTCATTTCAATAATAGAAACAAAAAAGTGCATTATAGTAATAAAATTTTTGTGATCTGTTGCTCTTAGAAATACTACATATTTGATATCATTTAGTATAGTGTCTAAATGGAAAGACTATGATCCACATAAAATGAACTAAGCAGCCTCAACAGTGCATTTCAAATAGAGATTAGGATAAGCATAAAATTTAAAGATACTTTAACTATGACTACCATTATATAACAATTCTGAAGTATTAAAAAATTAAATGATTGGAAAAGAACATATGTTCCCATTCTGCAGGAATAGATTTGGGAGAGGCTTAGATAACATACTGCTATAAGTTTTGGAAAGGTTCTTGGACTGTTCAAAAATTTCATTTAAAGGTCTTTAGGTCCTGACCTGAAGATGACATAACTAAGTTTGAATTAAACTTGTTAGAGACCAAATAAAGATGTACATTGCACATTTAAAGTCTTATATTTTAAAAAGTTTTGATCATGATATATGGCTTGCTTAATGTAGGCTATGAATGACACAACCAAATTTTAGCATCCATTTGAATAGCCTAACTAATTGCTTATCAAAACAATCACTAAATATTTTAGAATAATAAATTGCAATCAAACTGAAATTCTTGATAGTAACTGATAGCAGCTAGTATACGCATTTGTCAGAAATGAATTTTTTGAAAGATTTAAGAAGATAACTTAATTCTCAGATGCTACATTTCAAAATACAAATTGATCACAGTTAACTTCTTAAATATTTTGTTGTTAATCTGCTGAATAACATTAATAAATACTTTATTTCAACATTTCCTTTACTATCAAGTTGGAATTTATGAGAAATAACCATTTCACAAAAACATTTATAGATCTTAATAGTATATAACAATCAAATTTAAATAAGAAATTAGTTAAACATAACTTTAGCAAATCTGATTCAATTTTATAAGACACTATTTCGATATTGGTCACAAATTGCTCTTCAAAATTGCCAGTATAACCCATTAGTCTTCAAGACGTCCAAAAGGAAAACCTACTCAAGACTTTAAAAACAATTATTGCTACAAAGCCTAATTGATTAGAATATTAATCGAGTTGTTCTTCAAAAGTACCTACAAAAAGAACTGATGAGTTACAGATTTCATGAAAACATTAACTTTTATGATATATTCTAGATATGTATATATTCTTTTTTAGTGCTGTAACACAAATCACTCATCCACTAAAGGGCACTTATAAAGTGACCAAATATTTATTCTCAACAAATTCCAGATGCTAAATTAAATTTAATAAAATTTCAAATTTATAAAACTTATATTTTGTGGTAATACATAAATATATTTCAAATCAATACAAACAATTGGTTTGCATAATATATTAAGGCAAACAATAAAAAAATTGGCTTATTTTGAAATTTTCACATTTTCTGTATTGGCTGAAGTTTGTTAATATGTTGACAGTTCCCAAATGATGCATTTAAAAGACGATTTTTTGTGGTTTTTTATTCTAGCAAAAATCGACGATTTTTTGTTTCCATTTATCCTTGCCCTATTCATTACTAAGTGTCAATTAGATTATCTTCACGTCATTGCAACACCAATGCCTCAAAAATGATTAACGAACAACTCATAAACCACGGATAAAAAATCTTTACTTGATAATTATTTAAAAATAACTTTTGAAGCTTAATTCATCTCAATTATTAATTAGATACACATTTTGGGCATCAAAATATTTAAGAAACTCATAATAAGTGACCTAGATAACTTATAATAAATAACAAAACATCAAATTTAAAATTTATTAAAGCATGCGCAATAATTAATCAAAGTTAATAAATAAAAACTTTGTATGTTTTTGGTTTTGACCATTCAATGACCCTATAGTTCCTCCATGCCTTTGCAGTGCGAACTGTAATTGTGTTAGCGCCAGAACCTAGTCGTCTGGCATAGGGAAACCATTTCGAAAAACGATTCTTCCTTGCGAATATGAGTTGGAAGCTCCAGTAGGCATCAAATGAACGGCGAAATTTTTTATCAATTTTTATCATCATACTTATGATTTTTTTCTTCAGGATTACTTCCAAGCTTTTACATGCTGCGCTATAGAAAACACCACTCAATACTTTTGAGTCAAATTTTCTTTGACTGCGCCATGTCAGATCTTTAAGCGTAACATCTTTATCCAATGCATCATCGAATTTATAATTCGCTTTACTTAACCCAATGATGACTCCAATCAAAAGCAAAATACATAATGTTTTCAACATGTCTAAAAATAATGGTTTTTAACGCGCATAAACTTTCAAATAATTGATAAACTATGATTAATTCCTAAGTCGGTTATAGAATTACACAAGAATTCGGAATGCATTTGCTATTTTTAAGTATAATTTTATTGTGATTGAGATAAACACATACATTTCACATAAACCTCATTCGAAAAAATTGAGTACTTTTAGAGAGAGACTGCTAACAGATAGGCAATAAAAGTAAAAGCAATTGTCTGAAGCAGTCAGCAAGCATGCATAATATCCTAGCCACTTTGTTGGAAAACTGTGTTGAAATAATTTAGTTTTTGCTTAGCAACTATGCCCCTGCTGACCACACCTGTTCAAAAATTCATAATGAGAGAAATTAATTGCCAAATAATGAATTATTGAAATAACATAAATTGCGATTATTAAATAATTATATAACGTTATCAATCTACTTTTATTGAAATAATCAAATTGAATTACGCACCAATGTCACTTTTCTATGTAAAATTTTGAAGGAATAAAATTCTCTATGTCCAGTCGTAAGAAATATAATTGTGTGAGCTCCATTGCAATGCTCAACTTACCATTTTCAACGGGTGGACCGACAGCCTTTTACATTAGCAATGCAGTGATTTATTGCTATCATTTTAGTGCTTACAATAGGATTCTAAAAACATATACTCACTAACTACACAAACACTTGAAGAACTTAAATGAAAAAATATTGAGATTAAGGTATTTATGCACTGTACGGATTGAAATCAGGTAGGGCTTCCCGCGCTTGAACTCACCCAACATCTATATTATCTTATCCGTTCCAATGACACATCCTACTCGAACTGACCAAATATGAAATATATGCGGCCTCCTTCTTACGGTTTGCGGATTTTAAGCCGTATGTCAACTGCAAAGTTACAATTGCTTCGCCTTTCATACGGACTAGACAACATCTAATCTCGGGTACATGATCCACTGTCATATCTACTTCTAATTTTTTCAATTAATAATACATACATCTCAATAATATAGTTGTCATTCTATATATTTCTTTTAGTTGAGTTTAAGAAAAAATTCGTTAAATTTATATTATTCGTTAATGATCTGCATTAAAAAAACTCAATAATTTAGAGCACTGGGTAAATGAATGTTCATTGAACTTTAGATAATATACATATTCAGCTTTCAGGTAGCCTTTTAGCAATCTTAATAGATGTTAATAATTGAGGATATTGTATTTTACAATTACAATGTTTTCTAACATTAATTAAAATTAAGGAATTCTCTATAATAAAATCTGAATTCAATTATATCTTCGAAAATACTGGTAAAATATAATGTATTGTCTTTAAATTTTGAATAGCTCAAAATTTCTGCCATGTTTTACAATATTGGACAACAGTTGTAAATGAGCTAGGTCCGGCATATTTACCCCATAATTCAAGCCAGGCTATTGTAATCGGCATAAATCAGGATCAGGCTTGTCACATCCAAAACCATTACAAGCAAGATTTTTTGTAACTAAGAAAAATAAAAATAGAATTTAACATAATTTTGATTCAACTGCACTTTTTAATAATTATAATTGAATATGATAGTTGATGTAATGCTTAAAAATATGAAAGTATCTCTACTTTGCAACAACAACAACTTGAAGTGGATTGATAATTAAGTAGATGAAAACTTCATACCTTAAACTACTTGAGGCTTAGAACCCTCTCCTTAATTATTATGAATATATATTTAATTCAAAAATGAACTACCACACATTTAAATTGATTTCGATATATATTTTACATATAGAGTGCTTTCATTAAATTCATTAATGCCTTTCCATATGGACATATGGAATCACTATGGAAAAGAAGATTAATTTCGATAGGAAAGGTCTAGCAGTTAATGTAATGCTTTGCAAGCAAAGCGCTAATATGACATCTCATCTCATTTCATTAAAGATACAATTTATTGTTGTAAATAAATTACAATTAATGTTATGAATAGTATTTAAAATTTTACCTTTAAAATATTTAATTGTATATGTTTAAATTACGAGTTTTATAGCATAATTTGTTTACATTTAATAAATGAAAAGCGTGTAAAGTTTTTGAAGAACTTTAAATCTGTTTCCTAAAATCTTCAATGTAATTGATGTGCACATGGAACTCCTTTGAAGACGCATTAATTTCAATATAAAAAAATCAGGTGCCATAATTTTTATTGAAAGTTCTCTTAAATTTCAACTTCAATGAATTTGCACGTCACAAGTGTACTTAAGATACATTTTAGTAATTAGAAATGCTGGTATATTCAATATTCTTCTAAAAGTCAATATTTTTGCCAACATCATTTAAGATTATATTTCTAATGTTTGTGGAGATCAATAAATGTTTACTTCAAGTATCTGTTGAAACTAAACATGATTTTATTCATTGCAAAGTTTGAATAATATTTAGTCACCTTATTGTAAATTTCAAAAATTCATTTTCTATTATATGCTATAAAAATTACTGGCCATTTTCAACAGGATATAGTTTTTAATATGAGTTGCTATTTAAGATTTACAAAAATGATGTGCTTTCCTTAATGTACTGCGCTTTCCTAAAACTCTATATTTTACCAAGTTATTAACAATTTTTTCAAGAACTTTACTTTGCTTAACCACATTATTGTTTATATAAAGCTATGCAAATAAAGAGAAAGAAAACCGATAGTAGAAATAAAAATAATTTTAATTTACAAATTACTCATTTATTTGTGATAAGGCATATTTGAAAATGGTTTGAACTGATTAGCTCGAATTGATGTTCACCGTTTCTTTTGTTAGATCCTCCTAGTTCGCTTCAATTGTTGGATAGGGGAAATTGGATGCGGAAGAGTGTGCCTCTGATGTAGTGCATTCTAAAACAATTTACAATCCAAGCTTCAATATTCTACTTCGGACATTATATATATATATATTTATATATGTATNTTAGGCCCCTGCGAGTTGACATTTTTATATTCGAGTCGAGTTCGAGTCGAGTTGGAACCCTAACTCGCGAGTTCGAGTCGAGTTACAATTATATTTAGACTTATTATTCTCGGAATGCAAAGCTATATATAATAAGCTGCCTTATATAAATGTTGGGAAAAAATGCANTATATATATATATATATATATATATATATATCAGTACGAGTGGAAATAATTTGGCAAATAAGAAGTTAGCAAGGATAATTTGTAAGCAGTGTGACTAAGGATTTGAAACGCACATAAAACAAAGAGTTATTGACGAATGGTTTGAGACAACTCATAATAGAAAGACGTTGAAACATTTCATATTGAAATTAAGTCGCTGAAACGATTGTCATTGCTTGGGCACACCCCACTATCCCTTTTTAGTGTTTCTAAATGAACATAAATTTATGCAAATATTCATATAAACGGGGTTTCTACTGTTTAATCTATTCCAATGGTGTGCATTGAGCGAAATATTTTATAAGAACCTAAGCCATAAACCGAGGATTATTGCTATTCGAAGTAAAATAGAAATGAGACAATGCTTCTTTGATATGTGTGCATAGAGACTTGGTGCTTTATAAGTATCTGTATATATAGACGTGGTGCTTTTGAAATCTGCTTCCTGGTCTTTCGCTTATTCATTGCAAAAGAACATGACTATATTTGAAACTGAGTACACCTATATTGTCAATTGTGCTAGTTTCATTAGTTTCCTTTATGGATAAGGATAATCAGTTGCAGCATGAAAGTTTAGGCTCCATTATTACGAATCTTTTGTAGCATGAGTCTCTCTCTATTTTTGAAGTGAGATTATGTTGTTATAAAAAGTAAGCATGTCATAGCGAATTAGGTATATTAAATTTTCACGTTGGTTACCGATACTCATATTTGAATGCACCCTGATAGATTTTATAAACACAAATTTGCTTTACTTTAACTACTGCTTAAATATCACCAAATTTCCAAGAACACAATTACGCCCACTCCATGTATGCTTCAACAGCACTCACTCTAGTTCAAATATAACAATTGAAAACGTTTCTTTAAAAAAATGAAACTAATAAAATATCGAAATATCATATAACACCATAACATAGTCTACTGTTGTGCATGTAAACAAGTTTTTTTGGCAGTCAAATTCAACTTTTGACATCATCATCCACTTTTTTTCTCTTGTGTTAAATCAAATAAACATGTATATATATCGCCTTGGTCAAACATAATTTGATTGATCTTAAGAGAATTTTTACCTAAATAGTGAAATGCGAATACTTGAAAATATCTAAATTTTGGAGCAGCTATTACTATTATCAGATGGTATTTCCTAATTTGAATTTCTAGAATCGATGCGCAACTAAAAAGAATATTTTTTATAATTTCAAGTAATAGTTTGAACAAATAGTAAATATTCCCTAATTAAGATAATCTTCTTCTCAACGTCATATCAAAAAAATCTAATTCAAAATTGTAAAAGAACACTTGATTGGTGAAATCATTAAATTATAGCAAACTTAACAAATATAATTTAACAAGTGATTTCAAGAAATCATCGCGCATGAAGGTTTTCCCTCAGGTAAGCCATCAAAAAGGATTCTCTGATAAGAATGAAAATTGGAGGAACATTGCATAGAAACATATTGTTATAGAAGAAAAGTTGCAACAACGATTTGTCATTAAATTTGATTTAATACAATATAAATGATTTTTCAAACACTTTGTTGAACATGGTTAACATTGGGAGATATTGAGCAGCCCATTTTGCATCTGATGAGTTTTTTATAAATGCATTTTGATTTGGGTTTTAAAATTGTAATTCTAATTTTTCTACAATATTCGAGCAAAAAACGTAAAACAATATTTTGCGTTTCCTAATTTGCTTTTAAATTTCGTTAGCAAAAAGTAATCAGAAAATAATTTCATATAAATATATACATTTGTTGTCATTTTTGCAAGACTTTGAAGAAACTTGTCCTAAAAAAATTTAAACAATGTAGTCGATTTGCTCCAAAAATTTCAAAATAACTTAAAATATCTATAATTTGAAACTGTATTTGAAAAACTGTTTACAAAAAATTATTTGAAATATAATTTTCGGTAGGGCTAATTTCTCTTACAGACATGGAGAGCCTATTTATAACTTACACGGCCGTAACCTAAATGGCTCATGGCAAATATGTGAAATAGCGGAATTCTGCATGAGAAGTGATTCGTAGTGCGCTATAGAAAATATTTTTTATGGCTGGAGAAAATTATGTTGTTCAATTTATGTAATTTTTGAATAAAGAATCATTACTAAATATCTAAATGTCTCAATAACCGGGATGACTGTGCTATTAAAGATGAAATTTAATTTTACATTAATTACTCCTAGAAAAATGATTAATTATTATTAATATCCATTAATAACATCTGTATCTTTAAATTTTCGTATTTCAAACTTTAAGTATCGCCCTTGTATTTTCGACAGTTATTTTACAAGTTCATTTCTTTGATTGTTAATATAAAAGCTATGCAAATTAATATATTCGTTTGTTATTGCAAATACGTTATTTTGCTTTGGCAAACTTTGGATTTTATCAAATTCTCATTAATTCACTAATATTTAAAAAATGAAAAGTCAAACAGTGTAATGAGTGGCATACGCAAGAGGGACATGGTGAAATATCTCCAGTCAGGTTTTCAAATTGATTTTGATTAGTTAAATAAAAAAATTCTGCAAAATATTAACAAAACTTAAAAACGAATTCAAAAATTGCATTTTAGGGTCTAATTTTTGAATATTTTAAAAAATTTTCAAGGAGTTCGCCCCGCTTTTGTGACTCGATTAATCATGACTGAGATGACCCTACCGTCTGAAAAACCTTGGTACACCCCTAAATGTAATAAAATAATTTTACAATATAATATAATAATTTTATGCGTTGTGCTGTTTCTTTGAGTTATTCGGTAACAATCCCAAATTAATAAAGTCTTATGTTTTTCATAAACACATTTGATTTACAAATTGCTTGATGTGGAATTGCAATAAAACTTTAAACGAAAAATTCAAGCAAGAAATTTTTGATAATTTAATTAATTGATTCCTCAAAGAAATTTTAAGAAAACAGATTATGAAAGATCAAAGTGTTCACACATTTATAATTAATTAAATGTAAATACAGAATGCTATAAAGATGTAGGTTTTCCAAAGAAAATATTGATTATTGTAAAGGTAAGAAGTTTTAGAAATATAACTCACATTTTTTAAGTTTACTGATTATTTAAAATTTCACTCAATGAATTTCTGAGTTTAGTCTTAAATAATTTTTTAATCACTATAAGCAGGATGGGTTCAGACGAAAAGTTTTAATCGTTTTGATCAATAATGTGAAAGAAAATGTTCAAGTGAATCCGCAGAAACGAATTTAAGTTATACAGATCTATAACTGACTGATTATGGATGGATGTGACTTTAGCTCACAAAATTTCACCATATTTGTTATGGTTTGATGCTGTCCCAGTGGCATAATATCAGAACTGTCAAAGGTTCAGTTATCATTTGCTGTCAGTAGATTGGATAAATTCATTCTTTTTAAAAACCAATCAAGTTTTACAAAAGTTGGTCTGTGATCAATATCGAATTAATCTGATCTATATGGTTTGCTTGTAGCCGTTGCAGATCATTTCAATAAGATATAATAGCAGTTAAGTTTCAGTGAGATTTGTAGACTAGTAAATTTACACTTAAGTTGTTCAAAACCTAAGAAATATTTGAGACTAAAAAACTCAAATTAACAGCACAGAGGTAAGGAACAAGTTTGCTGTTTATAAATATCTTCAAGGAAATTGGAATGCAATTATATATTTTTAAAGCAGAGAATTGCAAAATAATGAGATATGCCCGTGAAATAAATATCATGAAATTTATATTTTAAGGTTAAAAATGATAATAGCTCAAACCTAGTTTGATTTTTACTAAAAAAATACTTTTTTGACAATTTTTCATCAAAAAATTTAGAAAACGTTATTCTAAATTTAAATTTATATGCATAAATTTTTTGTCATCTAGGTTGATTCCATGGAAGTTCCTAATTATTCAACTAACTAAGTAAATTTGTTGCATTCCACCAATTTATGACAACAACACTGTTACAGCGTAAAACACCTTTTTCCTAGTAGGAAGTACTACCAATCTGTTTTTTATCAACTACCGATCTTTTCCTCAAACAATTTTTAATTTTGTGTTATAAAAAGAATAAGTAAGGCAATACTCCTTGAATGTGTGTCAGTTCATCCTATCTATAAATATTTGTAGAAAGTAAGAAAGAAGTAGATAATTTAGAAATGTACGATCAGTCCCTAGAAAATTTATAAGAAATGAATTTGTCAAATTCGTTGTCACAATTCGTGGTGGCAAACGATTAAATTTTGAAAAATATAACTTTGAGAGAATTTTCATTGGTAATAAGTTAAAAAGTCAAGAGTACAAGCTAAGCGTTTAATTGTCTAAATTTTGTCTCCATAACACTGGTCTTCAAAATTTAAAAAATCATCAGTTACGTGAATTGAAGAATCTGCTTAAATTTCAAATATTTTTTCAGTTTTTTTATATCAGGTCTAGTTTTTATGATCTTTTGTTTTGATAAGTAGCTTAACTCAAACGTATATAAATAGGCAATACATTAAAACAAGATGATCCAGAGCATTATTGTTATATTCAATTCTGAAAAAAATGAAAAAGAAAAAGCTTCAAATTATAAAGTACAGAAAATAGTGAACAATTTCAAAGAAATCTTTCCTAATACAGAAATATCAGTTTACATGAAGGCTTATTCTTTTTGGCATACACCAGAAGTCTTCCATCATGTTGGTATTTCAATTGAACAGGTTAAGTGATACCATCACAGATATAGATGGAAAAGAAAATATAATTTTTAGTAACTTAGCATCAATTGTTTAAGAACAGTTGGTAGTGCTGATGGTATACATGACCGTTATTCTTCTTTTGACAGTTATACCAGTAATGATTGTCAGGTAAAAGTAGCAGTTGCGTATGTGATTGCTTGATTTACTCCAAGCCATTGAGATCTCAAAGGTATCTGATTTTCCATTTTCTGAACACCAAGCAATATATGTATTGCCCATTTCTTAATCTGATCCCCAATTTTACAGTGAATTTATTTGTGATATTCACACTGTACTGCATCAGTTAGATTACTTTATACTGTTGCAGGCATAAAAACACCACATGCATACCTAAACCAAAATGTCTTGCCTATCCAATTATAAATACATTTAATAGTTAAATTATGCAATTAATTACTTTTTCTGTATCAAGATCATAATTCTTAATGCAATAGCAATAGCAATAAAGAATCTAATATTCAGAAGCAATAGTAGGGTTCGAATTCTCACAATCAAGAAATTAATAAGGGTTGTGAGTATTCATTCGCAAATGCAATTGAAAAATATAATGGCTATGAAATTCGTAATCAGCATAATCAAGTTACCCATAAATCAGGCCAAGCAAATTTGTTGTACGAATTTGCTGTTTCTATCCAAGTAATTAGATTTTTGACGATAATCCTATTGCACTAAAGGCTTGTCTTAATTAAACGTGTAGTTAAGACGGAACAAGTTTTACATTCCACAAATTCCTAAAAAAGTCTTGTGAAAAAGTTGGAGCTGCGTCTTCACTACACGATTTAATCAACCCGATTAAGGCGGGCTGATTAAATCATGTAGATAAAAAAGACTTTACATGCAAATCCACCTGCAAAAACTTCCAAGATTATTGTAATTTTATAAATTAAATTGACAAACTTGA
>CABFPE010000017.1:590610-657791 GCA_900660155.1 Hofstenia miamia | reverse complement strand
TTTACTCATTATAAGAGATTCATATAATAAAGAGAGCTCTTTATTTGAATATCCATATGCCTTAAGTCTACGAAGCAAGTAGAGATCAGTATTTACGCGATTTAATAGTTTTTCGACATGCTCCTTAAAACATAGTTTTTCATCAAATGTGACTCCCAAAATACAACTGGAAAAAACTCTGTTGAAAAACTTTGGACACACAGGACTTACCTTCAATGGAATAATCAGTTGCTTTGTCTTATCAACATTAAGTCTGAAATTATGCTCATAGCACCAGTTCTGCACATATTCCATCAGTTCGGTTGTAGGATCAAAATCAGACTTGATACCTATAATGAGATTGTTATCGTCTGCAAACTTAACCATGATGGTATTGATGATTCCAGATCATCATAAGTAACATTAAAAAATGGTGGACCATTGATAGTGCCTTGAGGAACTCCACAATTTGTGAAGAGTATTGTGGACATTTGACCATCAATTCACATAAAGCATAGGCAATTTTTGAAAATAGAGATATAATAGGGCGTGGATAGCGATGGGAGGGGAGAGTAGACAGCCGACCTCTCTGCTTAGCTAACAAATAAGAATATTAAAGCAAATAATAATTAAATTCTATATTTTTCGTAGCAATAACTGACGCATTTTATATTGCATATTTAACCTTCTTGTGAAGAGAGGACATGACGTAGTTTAATATATCTGAAAAATTTTATTATTAAAATTATTTTTATACCATTTGTCCACCATCCCTCACTAAACTCGAAAAAACAAAATTTTGGAATACTTCTAACAATATATATATATATATATATATATATATATATATTTTTAATAAAATGTTGCATATTCCATGTGACGACATAAATGGATAAAATTGAAACTGACTTATGAATCACAGCATCTTTCCCTCAAGTGATATCTAAAACTAGTGAAACATGAAAAAGTGACAACTGCACCTAACACGCCTGCGGGCTCATCACTTAAGTGCATAGCTTGTTTATTTATCAATTAAACAAGTTAAGCACTATTTACACATTCAGTTAAATATTTCAATAGCAAACAACGATTTCCATCATGTCTACATGGAGGGAACATGCAAAAAATGACCTGAAGGGTTGCAATGTAATTGTTACAGGGTCTTCCGCAGGAATAGGAGTGGAAACAGTGCGAGAACTTGCCATTCTTGGGGCAAAGGTAATTAATTCTTTATATTTATTGTAACTAAGAAATGAAAAGGAGCCTTAGTCATTTAAAATTTAAATTGATCTGTTGTTGAACACAGTGAATATTTCTACGTTTGTTGTGAACGTAATCTATTAAAAAAAAGAATTATTTATTATTTGCGAAGTTAAAATTTCACAAGCAATATTTTGTCGTCAATTTTTGCAAATACTTTAGAAATATTTAGATTAGCAAATAAAAGTTATTGTGAATAACTAATAATGTGATAATTCTGAAAATGAATGCAAACGAACCTTTGCAACATTTCGTAAGTTCATATCTTGATTGCATTCTGCCTATGTAAATCTTTCCTTCAATACAAGGATATTTATTCATAGAAAAATAGACTTAGATTTTATATTTATAGGGCTTCATATCTTTTAAGAACTTATTGAACTGGTATGAAATTGAAGCATTTGCTGCTATGATAACTGTGAAAAACATATGCAAAACTGATGGTGCTTTTCATTGTACAAAATAGCAAACATATGTCATGTTGATTCTACAATGGAAGCCCGTGTCATTAATGACGTAGATTTTGGGTGACTGGGGGAATTCCCACCCCAAAAATATATGGACATACAAAATTACAATTTTTTTTCCTAACTTAAACTAGTAATTGAAGTAGTAAATGAACTATAAGAAGTTTCAGTTGTGTAAAAGAAACATCTTTTCACTGAAGGGGTGTTTTGTTTAAAAATATTAAATGTTAAAAATGATAATAGAAAAAATTTGTCCAGCAATACATAGTTATTAGTGTTTTTCTATTTAGAAAATTCTAAAGATCTGCGCCCCTGATTATAGTAACAGGACAAATTTCTGATTCAGAAATATTGTCGCTGTTTTCTCAATTTAGCAAGCAACCATATTCAACAAAATTAGATAATTTAGGAAATTCTCATTTCATTGAAACACGCTCATGCAACGTTTAACCCAACACAATTTCTGGAGGTCACTTCAAATATTTTGCAAACTAGACGAATTTAGAGTCATATTCTGCATACGAATGCAAGATTGTTGCCGGATTAACGTATTCATCTAAGAGATGGAACCGGCCGGCAGGGACTGCCAATTTACAGGCCTGCAGCCGCTTTTAAATTTCATCAAAGGCCGGCAAAATTACAGGCCGTTTACCGGCCAAAATGATAAAAAAATTTCTTGTATATTTTATTAAAAAAATATTTTGCTTAGTTTTAGAGCAATTCCTATGAAAATCTAAATTCAAAAAATGTTTTTATTTTCAGCAATTGACAGTTTTGCAATTAAAATGATAATTAAAATTACTTTCTGGAATCTCTCAATAATTTATTATAAATTGAATTGTTCTGCTTTCTGAAAAGGTAATTTGGCTTCAGATTTTTTGTGGAACTTAGTAATAATTTTTACAGAAGCGGTTTATAGTAATGAAAGTGTAATCTATGGGATTTACACTTGAATTTGCGATGCCTCATAAAAATCAACAACTTGAACGCTTGTATTTTTCTAATATTTTAGGAGAAGCTCAAAATAAATTTGAAAGGTTTTCGGTGGCGAAGACATTCAAACGCCAATGTCGGTTGACACATCCTACTAATGGAGTAATTATGTTTGGCTTTATCGAAAAATTTTTAAATATATGTATTTGTGTACTTATAAATTAGTCAATGCTTACTGAGGTCAAATCCCACAGCAATATGAAACATAATGATTGATAATAAAAAATATTTTTACTAAACAACCTGAAATGTTCCCAATTTATATTCACGGAAAAGTGAAAGCTGATGAAATTGATCTATAGGAAATATCAAAATTGTGTTTTGCTGGAAATATAGTTATAATAGTTTGAAATGTGTGCAGATGCTTATCAAGTCTTTGCATCGCCATGTGTAATTTTCTGGATTAAGACATCTTATATATATATATATATGATACGTGCTTAACAACTGTCTGCAAGCACCAAATTAATCAATCAAAAATAGAGTTTAGCTTACACATTATTTTGCTTTCACCAGCGCCATTTCTAACAGCGATTGAAATAAAGTAATTTAACAGTAAAGTATAACTCTCATGAGAATAAATGCCTTCTAGTTAGATCTTGGAAGAGCTGACTGGTAGTGCAAAGCTGATGCACTTGTGCTGCCTCAGATGTATCACCAACTCTTTTCCAATAGAAAATTGAATTTACCTAAGCATCCTGAAGTTGATGCAGAATCTGTGTTTGTCACTTTGTTTTATAAACACTATAGGAGAAGCATATGGGTTTTTACTTTTTCTGATTATTCTCTTGTTCAATAAAGCACTGATCATTTGTGTGTATTCATCTTGGAGGTGCTGAGGCACTCTGTGAAAATGTGGACAAATTGGCTTGTCTGATGTTGTGTTTATTTATTGTTCTATGCCTATTGCTTTTCCAATGCTAATCTCATTGCCTAGACATCAAATTATTGGTAATCAAGTCTTAATAAAATTGAGAGCAACTGATTTAATCAAAATCAAATGATTTAATGAAACTAATGCATACAAGTTTTCTCTAGATTTACTATTAATAAACAAATGAAAATAATCAACAACAATAATTTTGGTAGCAGAACTACCCTAACATTTCAAATAATTTAAGTTTAAATTCTATGACGTCTCATAATGTAATTTTGAGACAGGAGATTTCGCCCAAAAGTTTGTAAATGTCTGAATTCCAGGAAATAGAGGGAGTACACGACTAATGTTACTATATAAATGTATATATATATATATATATATACATTTATATAATATATATATAAAGATATGTATATATATATAAAATATATAAATATATAAAATATACTTGCATACATTCAACATAAATTCAAAAAAACTTACCGTCCAAAAACCCGCTGGCCAGTATTAACTCTTGCAGGCCAACTACCGGCCCAGGCTTTAATATTTGCGGCCAACTCTGATTCATCTATAAACAATACCACTTTTACCTTCAGAACACTGCTCTGTTTCGCTTGTGTTGCAGAAAAAAATCTGTAATCAGAATCCCAAAATTTTCTACATTGGTTATGACCTGGGGCTCCTGGGTTAGAGTAAGCCTTGAGTATTAAGTACTGCCATATACTAAGTGCATCAAATTCATATATAAATGCTCTTTTTCCTATTGAACAACTTCGCATACTTCAGGATCTTTGAAACTAAAAATATGGTCATTTTCAATGGCCTCTGAACTGACCAAACTCGTCCCTAATTGAAATATATATGAAAAATGACTAAATAAATAGTTGGAAGAATCCCTCCAAAAACAAAAACTGAGCTCATTAGTGAAATTCAAGCTGGTGCAGATCAAATTGTAAGACAAATATAACATTTTATACAGCCTAACTATTTCTAAGTCTGAAATTGTGATTAAAACGATTATATTATTTACATGAACACTGAGTTACATTCTGGAGTACAGCAAAGCGATTTCTAGCAACAATACAAAGACGAACATTTCACTTTGAGCAGCCATTGTTAAGTTCAAGACATTAAATCATTTTCAAATAATTTACAAATCAGCCAACAACAAAGAAATAAGGTTTCTATGCTGAAAGTGTAGAAAAGTATTTTCTTCAGATATTACGATTTGCAGAATAAAAATTGACTAAAAACGAATTTTGTAACTACTTGAGATAAATTTGTCCTTTTAGAAGAGCACCGTGATGTTTAAGGTTAACAAGCAGACCAACGGAAGAGCGTAGACCACTACTTCTTGGTTAAAAAAGCTAGTGAAATTGATGTTGAAAATGATTTGATTGTTTGATCCAAATCCAAATTTACTTCAAAGCTAATTATTTCAATAAACTTTTGAATTTTGGGATAGGAAATAATAAAAATTATTTGAATATGGTGTATGTGGTTATCATAAATAACATTGATTATTATTTTTATTTCATTGTAAGATATTATTGAAGAATTGAGTCAACGGATCCTCACCCTATTGGACAAGACTGCACTATAGATTCTCATTAGATATTAAAAATACACAATGACTTGCTTCACATATGAAACTAATTTATGTTTTTCAAATTTATGAAATGTTAATTCACTTACAAAGAAAATGTAAAAATTTACACTTTTATTGTAGCCATTTATCCTATTATTAAAGAATAGCATTTTGGAGATCTATTGCTCAAATATTTTTTAATACCAGTTCATACACACTAAATAGTTCTATAAGAAACATTTTTTGAATTTTATGATTTCATCAATTCAGACAAATTTCATACAAAAAATGAAATCAATCAAAATGATTAACAATTTATAGTGTGTGTGAATAGGTTTACATAAATATAATTTCACATAAATGTGCATTTAGTTATTGTAATAATGTGATTTGCATGATTTCAAATGGATAATATAATTTGTTTAGTTAAAGATGTGTTCTATTATGCATGTATTCAAACATAGGAGGTTGTCATTGTCCTTGAACCCGTTCTTGTTCATTCCAGAATCGAATCCATATTAATAGGACTATGCAAATAAACGAATGAAAATTTGAAGATCTGAAGATTCTGAATTTGATTTTGAAAAGGTGTAGAGTTATTTAAATGTAATAGCCCCATTATCATTGGTTATCAATATTACCAACATTACATAAGTTGAGAGTTTCACATGAAGATCGAGTTTTAGTTTTTTTATTTTACTATAGGACTTTTGTTAGTATTTGTATTCAAAGAATACCCTTTTAGGTTGTCTTGGCGTGTAGAAATGATGAAAAGACCCAAGAGGTAATTGATAGACTATTAGAAGAAAGCAAGGATTTCATTAATTCAGAACAATTGATATTTCTGAAGTTGGATCTTCAATCTCTTGAAAGTATCAAACATTTTTCTGAAAAAGTCAAATCAATATTCCCTACTATTCAGCTTCTTATAAATAATGCAGGTAAATCCTAGTTTAAAATTCAACAAGCTTTATGATACAAATGTCATTTCCTCTTCAGATGCTACAATTCATATCAAAGCAAGTAAAAAATTGCATCAAAGTAAATTTTAGCAGATCGGTGTCATACTGTTTTTCAATTAACTGTGAACAAGAGCACTTGGTGTAAGAAAAAGTGAAGTTTCATTAAATTTTTCGAGTTTCTCTCAAACTACAGATATAAAAATTTTCACCATCATTTTATAATGAAATAATTAGATACATATTTAATATCTATCGAATTATGCGTATTTCCAGATGAGATGACCCACGTTCTGCCGTTTTCACAACATGTGATCTCAAACAATCTTTGCCATCCAGTAGTGCCACAACGGCATTGGAATTATTCGGAAATCAATAACTGCTAATTTTTTTATCTGATTCATATGAAATAGTTTCTACACTGCTTTCACTAGTTGCTTTGCCACTGTTAGTTTCTGGAATCTCATCCAAAGTGCGTTACTCAATTCAATTGGTAGTAAGCAGTTCAACAAATAAGTGTGCTTTTCTAATTATAGAGAAAAAAAAGATAACTATAAATAACAAAACTGAAATACAGGTTTCTCAATAAATAGAGATATTTTCAAAATGTCTGTATGACATGGTAGGTGATGTTGTCAAATAATAATGTACATTATTATAGAAAAAACCCACTAGAATACTTTTCAAGATGCTTTAAGTCATTCATGATCAATCCCTTTGCTACCTTGTTCTACTCATTGACAATGACATTTGTGAAAATCCTCAGCAGTTGAAAAATATATTTATGGAAATATTATATTCAAGAACTCTTGCTGCTTTACATAATTCTCAGTCATCTCTTACTCTAGTATATTTCAGATTCGCAACAATAGGTATTTTTCAATATATTATTGAAAATTTTTTATCACAGTAAATTTGAAATTGATACATTTCTAATAGAGAATTATTGCAAAAGTAATTGTGGGGGAGGGCATTTGTTTTCGCATAAGTTTAGCGGAAATATTTGAAATCAGTTGATTTCCCAATACCTCATTCAGATTTCAATTTCCAATATATTTTTTTTCTAATATATTCCAACAATATAAGAAGCTTGCAATAGCGAAAACACATTTTTAATAAACATTAGTAATAAAGCTTGAAAAACTGTCAGACAATATTTGATTAGTTTAATGAAGTGCCTCCTCATCAATTGGAAAAGCCTTTAATATACTTTTAACTAGAATGTCTGTTAAATTTATATATATATATATATATATATATATATATATATATATATATATATACATATATATACCAGCAAATTTGTGCTGAAAGAGATAAATTGTATTATATGACAGTTAGCTAATTGAATAGGAGTTGCAATGATTCCTGAAAGACAGTTGACAAAAGATGGGTTTGAATTCCAACTGGGTGTAAATCATATTGGTCATTTTTATCTTACATTTCTACTGAAAGATGTTCTTTTTGCTTCTGGGGATGATGTTAGAATTGTCAATGTATCATCTTTGTAAGTATTTTCCTATTTCAGTTTTGGTACTTTCAATTCGAATTAATGTAATCCTAGAATTTCTTTGGTCATGCTTGCTTGAATATAATTTATTGCAGTATTCATCAACATTAGTTTACAGTAGCTCAATATAAACATAATCTGCGTATGCTTTTAGCTTACACATGTACTACTAAAAATATGGTCATACCACTTGAAGCATTGCGTAGTTCTCAATGGAATATTTGTATTATCCCATTGCGATGCTTGGTTTGCTTAAAAGTGATATTCAGAAAATCAGTAAACAATTTTTCGCATTTTTTAGAAAAATGTTCGATTGTATCGGTTCTTCTTGCAGTAATAAGTTGAAAGTATAAATCATGAATTTATTTTTTTATAAAAAAAATAACTCGTAAATGAACTCAATTCAGTGTAGAAACTATGCATACTACGAAATCGTAAAAATAGTATTCATACTATGCAGTATTTGAAAGATTTTAAACATGAGCAACTTTTGCGATGAGGTCTTAAAATCATATGTATTTAACATTTAATGGGCCATTTTTGAAGACTGCAACTCAGTGAGTTTTAATCTGATATTCAAATTTTATGCACCAATAATCGATCAATTAGTGGAAAGTCTATTTTTAATTTCAAAGTTACTTATTTTTGTTTCTATTTCTTAATATTAATCACAAAATTTCAATATTGTTCCAATTTTATTCTTAGTCACTCAGTGTGATCCGACTTTAGTATTGCGATAATAGGTTCTTAAAAATCGTCAATGCTTTTTGTCTTTTCAATCTTCTATAGCCATTTTAGAACCTTTTCCTATTTTGATTTTCAATAAATGTATGCTTCCATTATGTTTTCATGGTGCTAAATGTTTCTTTTGGGCGATTGGTAGTCATTCATAAAACAACCGTAAAATATTTAAGAGGTGTGAAAGTCACTTATTCTTTTTTAAATTCTTGCGGGAAACGGATGAGAAATTCAGGTGAAATAATTGTAAAACACATTCTAACTTTTTTTCTTTATCTGAACATGTTAAAAAGCTTCCCAAAATCTGATATGGAAGTGCCTGTGGGTCAAAGTTTAATAATCCTCGTTTTCCCACGAATTAAAATCCTTATAATTTTTTTAAGAGACTCTTTTTAAAACAATATTACATTTTGTGAAAGCTAGCTCCTCGAGATTATCTTCGGACAGAGGTAGTAATATTTTAATATTACACTAATATATTTAGGGCTCACAAAATGGGTGGTCATATTCACTTTGAAGATCTCAGTTTAGAGAAGTCATATGGCGGATGGAAAAGTTATTGTCAAAGCAAATTAGCGAATGTTTTATTTACACTTGAGTTTGCCAAGCGATATCCTAATTCAAATGTTAAGGCCTACAGTGTACATCCCGGAGGAGTCAATACTACATTGAATAGAAGAAACTCTTGCAGTTCTAAGGTAATGTATTTGAATATTTAAGGTGAAAAAGCTTGTCGACGTTTACAATATTACTAATATATTGTTAACGAAAGCGCTAGAGTGACGTACTTTGTAATGACATAGAATACGCCACATGATATAAATCTCATTCTGTGCACAAAATATGATATTTTATCATTTTTTAGAGGAAGTATGAGCAATTGCAGTATTAATAGATCCGTTTACTTGGTTGAGCATTTAATCAAAAAATTTAATTGCAATTACACACTTAAGTGAAAAGGCGTTCTTCACAATCCCATGATGAGCTCCCTTGGGCGATAGTGGTCATCTATAATCAATAAAACTCTTTGTTATCACAATATCAAGTTGCAACTTACGGGATTTTCATTTCAAGAAAACTGTGGGCTTTCTGAAGAATCTAATTTAAATACGGTTTGATTTTTATGCCATTAAACATGGGTAATTTATACCAAATCCTTTTGATTTTTTCTTTGTTTTGTCCGAATTTGAAAACACTTCATTCCAAATCCACTAAACTTTCTGCAAATAAATGTATGAATGTGTCGAAATTGGCACTGTATCATCAGCAACAGATCATCGGCCTCAAGGTACACGCCCTGGTCTCAGCAATCTCTTCATGCAAACTAAATGATAGAATGCCTCACAAATACTCCACATTTTACACACCTTAAAGAAATACTTACAATCGAAGGACCTAGCATGTATTTTGAGCTCCAGCATGGTTAGCTTTTTTGCATTGAGCGAGGTTTTTTAATTTACAAAATAATTTGTAAATATATGTAGATAGTAAATTTTTTGTTGCTGAGATTGAATATAGCATATTAAAATATCAACCATTGGGCTAATTACACACTTAATTGTAAAAATAGAATTTAATGCCATAAAAAATCAGATCAATATTAATATTTAGTGCATATTAGTGCTTAGGAAGTACTTTGTAACCATCCTTTTACTTCGCATATGTAATCACTATGGAAAATTAAAACATAATTTGACATATTTGTACTGTGCATATAAAAGTAAGAAAATTATTTCTACTCTGTTGCCAATCTACCACCACCATGAGCTACAAATCTACATAAAATGACACATTTTGATGTTTTGAAACATGAAGACATATTGTGTTCAATATCACGGATGAGTTGTTAAATAACACGGTTCTGTAAATTTCCCGTCCTTACAATATATAGTTATCTTAAAAATTTTCAGGTCATAAGTTTATCACATAAATAAAATGGATTTTGCCCTCATAAATGCAAAATTTCAGTTTATTCCTAAAATGGAAGTTAGAACGTCAAGGCATATTTGCCTCAGAGCCTGCAACATTTTGTCAGAGGCCTTTGAAACTATTCAGTTTTATGTGGCACACAGAGAGAGTAATTCTTAGTTAAAATGGGAGTTATACTAAATATACTTCTGCGAGATGTGAAACGAATGAAAGTCTTTGCCTCGAATGATGTTCTTGTCAATGATTTATAACCATAGCAGTTCCAGCATTCACGTATGGGATTTTTCCTATGTGGAGGTTTTCTTCAAGATATAAAAATGTCTATTGTTCAAACAGACAGTGCTTTTTATCTGAAAACATTGCATAATAGTTAATTGTTCATTGTAACTAGTGATTCTATGTAATCATTTGTATTATAAGCTCATTTAATGGTTTACATTTATAAATTGTTTAAAAAAGCATATTTTTGCATATTTTGAAGATTTAAGTGCATTTTCTTTCCCTAATAATCACCGCAATAAATGAACTTAATAATATATTTAAAGTGCTAAAATTATGCGGAATTCTTAGCACACATCACATTTGGCAAAACGCAATTTTTTCACAATTTTCAACTTATTATAATCTTAAAGCAAAATTTTCTGGTTTTTACCAATTTCAAATAATTTTCAGATGCATTCGTGAGAAAACGTTTATTCATATGTCCTCTTATATACATTCATCGCTTAGTTGTCGTTTTGAAATAACCATTGCTTTCAATTCCGGATTTTATAGTTTATATTTAATTTCGGGAGTTTTTTAATGTAAATTTCAACGAAATATTGAAACTTTTGGGGGGCACATATAAGAAGAACAGATTCACAAATAACTTAAAATATGCAGTTTATATGATTTCAAAGGTTTCCATGATTGAATAAAATTTTTTCAAAAATTTTTTTAATAAGAAGTTATTCATTGACTTGACTGTGAAGATTAAGAAAAGATTTTTTAAGCAAATGATTTTAAATCTTAGAGGCAGTGAGCCTCAAATATTAAATATTTGTTGAAAAAAGATTTAAGTTGGGCCACTACGCAAGAGAAGAATCCGAGATATTATGCAGCTAGAATATTCATAAATACTATGATAGCCGCTCAGTTAATGATCCAGATACTATGAAGGCAATGAGTATAT
Organism: Hofstenia miamia; assembly: GCA_900660155.1. NCBI lineage: Eukaryota > Metazoa > Xenacoelomorpha > Acoela > Hofsteniidae > Hofstenia > Hofstenia miamia. The sequence goes on along the minus strand of CABFPE010000017.1, from coordinate 646,317 downwards.
GGCTTAGTTTACATGGATATGTTTCTGAAGATTATAAACCCATTATTTTAATAGTTTCATTATGCAAATCTTGATTTAATTGCATTTGAATAATTTTCATAAAATTACAACATATTGCATTGTCTCAGATGGGCCACACGAAGTTGACTAAGCTGATTTCGCCACTGAATACAAAACCATCTTTCAATCTATTAGATCAAATAAGGGTAATGAATCGGTGCAAAATTGTGTCGGAAAAATGAAATTGACACTGAATTTAAAATCACTGTATGGCAGAAATCAAAACAAAGTGCAGTTAAGCTTTTCGGTAATCGAAATCGAGAAGTTGCTGACAAAAAGTTGAAACTCAAAATTAATGTTGATTTTTCAATATTCAATGAATGATGACTTCTTTGAATGTCATATTTGAAAGTCATATTAAAGCAGTTTCAGATTATGATATCCTCGAGTATTTGTGAATATTGTGGATAATCAAAAATTATTGATACTCATTTTGGCTCTGCCGAGAATTATTGAAGAGTATGTTATGTATGATGTTCAGAAATCATTCCTACACTACAGAATTTTTCTTGCTGCATCAGAGTGATTTGAAACAAATTTAGGCAAATTTGAGATCTACAATGGAACAAGATGGCCTCAATAATCTAAACCTCTTTAATATCCAACAAGTTTTTGCGCAAAGCATTGATATTGCATAAATTTTAAATACATTCAGTATGAAAATGAGGCAATTTGTTTTGTAATAAACTTTTAAATATTGATTCCTTTTTTAGTCATGAGTTATTGATATCGGCAAACTACGAATAATTTTTCAAAATATATTTTTTGTTAAATTTTATATAATTTAAATATATTCAGCGAGTAGACGCTTTAGCTAAGTCTGATTTAAAGATGTGTAAGCTAAGCATAATCAAATAAACGTCGCAAAGTTGTGTTCGTTTACCTCAAACGGCAATACTAAATTACAGTTAAGAAATTATAACTTCTCCAGTGAACAAAAATTCTCATGGAGGTTGTTTTATTTATGGTAAAACTTTTCTCAAAACATCTTCTCTTATTTATGGTACTCATTTCTCATGTAACACTGTTCTCATATTTCCAAATTACAAGTGTTTGGTAATTTGTATCTATATTCCTCCTCAAAGCAGGAAAAATATATATTGACGTCAGACATAATTATAACTTATTTCAATGATATCATTGATAAGTTTTATAATATTGTCTCTCGCTCAGATCCCATTTTATATTTGGAGATTTCAACTTTCCCTCCTTAAATGATGAATTTACTCTTTCAATTATCTACGCCTTAGTTGGTCTTAAGGTAATTCAAATCGCTAATTTTCCAACTCATTCTCAAGGCAATACACTCGATCTAATGGTTACTAATAGTGAAAATTGTAACATTTCAAAGAATATCGCTCCAACATCTACCATATCTGCCCATCATATATTATTTATTTCAGTTGATTTAGAACTCTTCAGTCCCGATTATTTTGTAGATATTCTATCTAAAGCTCAGAAAATGTGTAAACTTCCTTAATACCAGAGCTAAAATTCAGTAGAGTGTTCAAATTTTTCCTTCTTTTATCATGATAATTATATACAAAATTGGTACAACAACTTTTTTAATATCATCTCTTACTACGAAACCATCATTCAAAATGTGTAAAAGAGATCAAACTGCTAAATCTGTAGAAATGGTTTCTAACACTCTCAAAATAGGAAATGTCTCCTACAATAGAATCAAGAAAAAATGACAAATTTAAAATGATTATTTCTTCTAAATATCATGACCGCCTTGATTACCTAAGCTTAAATGCGAATAAGTTTCGTGACATGGGCCCTATATCAATCAACAACGAGTAAGAAGCTTAACTATGGAAACTAGTTTTGGTATGTTTCGTACTTTGATGGGACTAAAAAAACTTTCAGAATTTTTATTAGATTTTGGATTTTCGTATGTAATGCAAGTAGAATTTCGGACTGATCCACTTGAGCGTCAATTTGAAATTTTCCGGCAGTCTTTAGGAAACAATTACTATGTGTCTGTAAATCAAGTGATGAACACATTTAAGAATATTGCTGTCCAAATATTGAATGACATGGCGCTTCAAATAGATTATTCCTGCGAGTCGGATTGTAAATTTTGTGAAACAGAACCTGATAACAGTGTTATCAAAGAAAACTATTTGCAATTTTAATAACAATTGGTTAAGTAATTATATTGTGTACGTTGCTTGATTTATTGTAGCAAAATTTTAATTAGCTGATTTTAAAGGCTCAATGATATGATTAAAAATGCAGATTTCATACATGAACTTTCTCGTGGTCATTTATCAATTCCCGATGAAACAATAATTAGGTATACATTAAATTGATATGAAATTTATTTGACTGTGCATAATATCCCATGCACTTTATATGTTACGAAACTTTTTGAATCATTGGCAACTGAAAGACTAATATTTACTCCTCTACACAAAATTTCTAGGTGATTGTTCAACACTTTTACTAGAGGTTACATCCGCAAATTAGATGATGAAAAGCGCAAACTTTCAAAGTCAAGTAAATCACAACAAGTAGTTAAGAAGCTTCTTTATTCATCAAAATTTTAATGAATTTTCTATGTATTTAAAGTGATAACTCCAGTTTTAATGTTACAATATGCTATAGTTGTAATTAAATTTTACTTTATTTATAGAGAACTTAAAAAAATGTCCCACTTACACTTTTCTATTATAAATATTTCCGTTTCACCTCCTGTTATTCGAAGCTCCTTGTTCCAGGGAGACCAATTTTAATTGTTACAAGGATTGTGGATTGGAAAACCAAATATTTGCTTCAATTTTAATGTAGTAAAATTAGTAGATGTGAGGATTATTTAAATGCAATAATGATTATTGATTTGACTGCTAATATCGATATTCACAATGAATTCATTTGAGTCTATGTCCCTCTCAAGTTTGTTAGCAAAATGCTTGACTGATATAACCAATTCCTTTAAAATTGCAAAAAACACACAATTTAGTAGGCGTATGCTCACAAATATTAGATATGACTAGAAAATTTTCATCATAGAGTGCTTGAAGTTTTCCATGCATCTTACAGAAAATCAGTCTATAGGAAAAATCGATTTAGTGTAGGTATGCAAATATATTTAGGGAATAAAAATTGTGTTCAAATATCTTGAAGGCTGTGTACACGTATCCTATTTCAGCTGGGAAATTAACAAGTTAGTGTAAGCACCAATAATTGCATTAAACTGTTTTGTACATTGTTTGCACTTGATCATCTCTAAAAAGTGGTTTGATAGATTTTGATATTAATAGACAACAATTTCTTTCTAATGTATTAGAGTTTAGGTAATGAAATTTTTCTTCAGCCCGTTTCTTATTTCCCCAGCAAAAGGTGCCGAAACAACTTTGTATTGCGCCATAACCAAAGAAGCAATCGCTAATGGAGGATACTACGCCAAATGCAAAGAAAAACAAGCAAGTGCTGAAGGTAGAAATTCGGAAATTGCTCAACGTCTCTGGAATGAAACATGCAAGCTTTTGGAAATTGAATGGTAATATATGTGCTTGAAATAAAACTTATGGCATTGTTCTTTCTTCTACAAAATTCTAGCTGCATTACGTGGGCAAGTTTTTTCATGTTGGCAGTTCACTGTTAACTTGAATATGATGTTAAAAACAATCCCTAAAAATTGTAACACCTAATGATATAAATTGCAGAAAGAATTCTAATGCTTTTAAGTTGCAAGAAGTGATGCGTTGTCTTAGGTTATGCTGTTAGTTTTCAATAATAAATATATTTCCATTTTGTGGCCATGAAAATCTTTCCAAAAAATAGTAGGTGAAATTGTTTTGGTCTAACTTTGACAAGTTCTCTAACATTATAAGTTTATTATTTGTTGAAGAAATGATTAATTTTAGTAAAATATATTTCCTTATTTGCTGTTGTTCTCAATATTATCTTGTTTTTAGCCTCAGCATTAATTCAAATCTACACAATACAAGAACATGTTACCATAGTTATTCTTATGGCCAAGTATGAATTTGTTACAGCAGTAAAAAACAGCTTGAAAAAGAAGGATTTCGACATGTTTTGTTGAAGACCAGGGTGCGACAAAGGGGAGCAAATTCATCATTAAATTCAGAAAATGCACAAATTGCTGCAATTTTAGAAAATAGAAATTGTTTTTACTCTGTTCCCGCAATTTGATAATAATGACATTTGTACTCAACGAAAAGCCTACATTAAAATTTTGCTTTACTGCATCATTTTAATTATTCCATCTTGTTTTTAGCCTCAGCACCGTTTCAAATCTACACAATACAAGAATGTCTTACAATAGTTATTCTTATGGCCAAGTACGAATTTGTTACAGCATTAAAAAACAGCTTGCAAAAGAAAGATTTTAACATAAACCTACAGCTAAAACAATTCGGTTTTTAGAGACATGTTCTGTTGAAGACCAGGGTGCAACCAGGGAGAGCAAATTCATCAGTAAATTCAAAAAATGCACAAATTGTTGGAATTTTAGAAATTAGAGATTTTTTTGGCCGTAATTTGTAATATGCTTGATATATCGCTTGGCTCTACATTTACTATCTTCCACAAAATGCTGAAATACAAACTCTATAAACTTCAATTACATACCATAAGCTCTCTGACTTGATTTTAGGGATAATATGAATTTTTAATGAGATGTGAAAAGTAACAATTCGATGTTATGAACATATAAAAATAGATTATGACTTTTTGAAAGCCCTGTATATACAAATATATTAACAGTTGAGGAAAAAGCTCTTATCAATGTTTTAGAATTATCAATGAGAATTTTTATTTCAGTATTGTAATTATAAAAAGTAAAACATCATCTTGAAATTGAAGTTTTTATATTCACTATAATTTAGATGAAGCCATATTTCATCCACGGACGTACACAGGATTTTTTGACGGGGGGGATATCTCAATTTCATGAAATTTTTTCCTCCTGGAAAGTAATTCTGTGACGTGATAGCGTACGAAAATGAATTCATGACCTAAAAAATATTTTTGACAATTACGCCAAATGTGCCTGGATTCTATTCCCCTTTGAAATCTTTATGCATGGTGTAGCAATAGAGCAGGAAGTAGTTTGGTCCGAACCGGAGATTGGTGCTGAAACATGGCGCTCTTTTCTATCGGAGATTCTTATGAGACTATATGCAAAGTTAATTAATACCTCATTTCAATACAATTTATATGTACAAAATTATACTTTTATGTTGTATAACTGATCTGGAAATTCAGTATACAGAGCTCCAAATGTATGTATATACGCGTAGGCTATCTAGATCCATACTTATATAAACTTCTATCTAACTTAGTATTTCAATCGGTAAAGTTTGACAAATCAACATCAACTTAAATGCGAGGATTTATATCTAATCACAGAGTAAATATTTAATACAAATATTAAGCTACAATCGAAATGCTATTATCACACCAATGACGTTAGCTAATTATCAAGAGAAACATGATAACTACCACAAAGTGTTTACACCCGATGGATACCTGAATTTCTGGTATGGATTAATCCCAGAAGAAGTTTCTGACTTAGATGTTGGTAATGAAACACGTGTAATGCGTTTTACAAATCGCTCAACCAATGATTTTCTCAGAATAATGTCCAAGCGTCATAAAACTATCAAATTTCATGATTTGGGGTGTGGACCAACTTTGCTAAATATGCTTTCTGCTGCAGCCTTTGACCAGGTTACTCACATTGATGGAAGCGAATATCTTGAACAAAACCGAAATTATATGATGCGATCTGCTAACAGTAAAGGAAAGGAGGGATTTAGCTACTCAAAGCTAATGGAGACCTTAAACTCAATGCATGACAACCGAGATCATCTTAATGCTGAAGACTACTTCCAAAATCTGTCAAAGAAATTCAATGGCGTAATAAAGTGTGATTTCAGTTTTGACGATATTTTTTGTGGGGAAAGTATAGCATGGGGCACCTATGATGTCATCACACTTACTTGGACTTTGGTAGAAGCAGTTCCCAGTGAGGATGCTTACAAAAATGTTTTGCGGACAGTAAATAGAATGTTAAAGGTTGGAGGATCGTTATGTGTGGTAGACGCTATCAATGAAACATTTTGGATTCCTGGTGAAGGTAAACCTAAATTATTTCTTTTGCCTATATCACTGGAGTTTTTTGAGAATTGCTTTAGAGACGCAGGCTTTTGGATTGAAGAAAGCAGACTATTTTATACTGAACCGACCCCATACTTTGATTGCGAACGCATTGCATCTGCTCGTGTAACAAAAATTAAGGATGTTTAAATTCACACTAGAATAATTTTTTCTTAGAAAATTGTATAATTTATTTATAAAGTTGATTATTTCACTTGTGAATCCTAATTAAAATGATTCTATTTAAAATGTTTAGATTTATAATCACTCACCTTGTAAATTAACCTATTTCTTAAATTTTCATTTCGTCGCAAATTAATTCCACATAATTAGCTCACAATTTTTAAATACTATATTTATTATGGGCATGTTCCATTGATCAGATATCTGCTGGCAGAGTAGATGAAAGAATTTTTATAAGCAATATTATTGTAATTCAGTAAAATATACTAATTGTGAATTATGCTGATTTTTCGCATTCATGATGATGATTTGCATCTGGATTGTAGCTTCAAATTGAACTTTTCGTTAATATAATGAATATATTTTCTTACATAAACTTTTTCTGTTGATCTTCTGTTAAAGATCTTTAATTCACAGAGACAGAGGTCATACATATAACTGAACATCAGTGATAGATTATTTTTTCAGCTAAAAATTTTCCAATATCTCGAATATCAGCTATTGCAGTGAGGAGCACTAAATATTTCAATGTGTTTGCATTTAAAAATGTTAATTTTAATATGCAATTCGTACACACTAATCCACTACACTATCACCATTTCTGGTGTACTATGCACAGTCCTATCAAATACTGCAAGGTTTAAAAGGCTGAAAAAAGGTCAAACCAAAATATTTCTAAGAAATATTTATAAAATATTTTGAATCCTTTTATTTCTAACACTGTATATTCCAGAGTAGACAAATATAAACTATCCAATAAACAGGTTATTAATTTCTCAAGTACGTGGGACACTACTCCTCTTGTCAGTGTGACCTTGAAATATAATTCAAGTGCAAATTAATTCATCATTTTCTACTTTGATTACATCATATTTGTGAGCTATCCTCATCTGTCCACATGCCCTTTAGTTGGCATTTGGTTGAGGATGTTGGTCTTTTTAATTGACATCTTGGGTTTTCCGTTTGTTGTGTCTCAATCTGCCATCCCTATAGTTGGCATTTGGATTGTGGAGTTCATCTTCTGACTTTCCTGCTTTTTTGGGAGTGATCAATTCTCTGGTTGGTTTGTTTTCCCCATTTGTGTTCCTAAATTCAGTTAGTAGGTTATTATCCCATATTTTAGGGTTGTATTTATTTTAATTTTTTGCTACCCTCTGGGGCATTACTCTCTTTTTTTAGTGCGGAATCATCTATGTTTGCTTTGAATTCTTCATCAAATTCTTCTTTGCAAATGCTGTTAAGTTTGTTCATGTTATGATAGGTCCCTTTGTTATTTCTTATGACATGAAATTCAGTATTATGATTTAATGAAATTTGTTCAATGTCTGTAGTTGCTCTTCTTAAGTTTTGGAAATGTAGGGTTCTTTCATCATTTAGTTTGTAATTGATATTCAGTAGCACTTGCTGAATTGTGTATGGTCTGCCCATTGTGTTTTTAATTTCTTTATGCATAAACTTGATCTCCTTTTCTATGTGGTTTTCCAAAGATTTTCTTATTGAAGTTTCTCTTTTGTCTTATTGTGGATTGTTTTGTGTTGTGGCACATAGCTTCATGGATGCTTGTCATTTGATAATTTAATTTGTTTATGTATTTGGTTTACCTGAGTATGTGTGGTATTGCATTGCTTGAGTGTACAGAGGTGTTATAATAATATTCCACCATTTTGATTATTCTTGCCAGTTTTTACTCCCACTTATGAGGTCATTACTCTTATTAATCTTATCATTGTTCTGTTTAATCTTTTGACTGCTCCATTCACTTGTGGGTGGTATGCTGTTGTTCTCTCATTAGTTACTTTGAGTAGTTTCATCATTTCTTCAAGGAACTTGCTCTCATATTGCACTCCTCAATTGGTTACTATTATCTCCATCAGACCGAATTACAATATCCACCCATTAATAATTTTGTCCACTACTGCTTTTGCTGTGGTTGTATCCATTGGGATCATCCTGACATATTTAATGAAGTTGTTGACTATCATTATTATATATTGATAACCCTCATCATCTTGTGACAGTTTTTCTAAGTCTGTGTGGACTATTTGATTGGGTGCTGTGGCTATAATTTTTTCCTGCTCTACTGTCTGTCTAGGGAAGTGGCTTTTGTTATTGATCAAGCAGGTGCTGCATTTGTTAATGACATCTTCTACTGCCCTTCTGATTGATATTGTAATGAATTTTGTATTGAATGTCATTTCTGTTTGCATTATCCTATATACCATTTCTCATGTGTTTTTCTTACTATGTGTCTTCTAAAGTATTTGGGTACTGAGATTTTCAGTGTTTTTCCTTGCATGTAGAGCCATGCATTCTCATTAATTTTCCATTTGTATAGCTGGAAGTAACTTTTTGCGATTTTTCCAAGCTGTTTTTTATTAACTTGTACATAACATCCTTAACCAGGCATTATTTCTGTTCATCCTTTGTTACTCTATAACATTGGTTGTATATTTGTGGGTAGGGATTTACTAACTAGATGCTGTTTAGCTTTTGTATATTTCTGTTAAAATAACATAACTGGATTTAACTATTCACTATTTAGGTGACAAAGCCATACAGCAATTTCTCCAATGATCAATAATGGGCATCTGCCTGAAGCTGATCTCCACATTCAGTTTCACTTGTTCACTGAGGATCCAATTTGATTGAGTTCCACCTCTCAGCTCAACAATGTAGCTTATGTGTACCCTATCCTAGCTCAGTGTATACTCAAGACAAGACACAACTCGACTTAAGACTCTATATTGTAAAAGTGTTTTGTGAATATGCAACCAGATTTGTTACTAGCTGCTTTATTAATATTACATGTAGCCATTACCAAAATATATTGCCTTTATTAATTGGCTTAATAACTGGCAGCTTCCTAACCTGCATTTAATATTTAATACATGCTCAGTCAATTTATAGTCAAGAATTTGGGTCTAGAATACTGATAGATATAATTCCTAGGTTTTGGTCATCCAACCATATTTTGAATCTATTATAATTTATACAAGTAGTAAATGATTGATAGTCAACTAAATGAGAGAAAAACCCCTATACCTAACATAAGTGCACTTTCATCATCTGGCACAAAGACCCTAGAATTGATCTGATGATGGATCTAGACCACTACTAAACACAACTCATTTAGCTTGACATTGTATTAAATAATCAAACCATATCAATCCATTATCATTTGCTTACAGTGTGTTGAATCTATTTATAGTAATTTTGGAAAAGTACCTGTTGATTTCAAATTTAAACTCTTCATCTGCCAATATTGTTGCTAAGAATAATGGAAGCAACTTCGCCCCTATAGTTTTGTCAAAAGTATTATTATTGACAGATACTAATCTCTCATAGTTGACACTTATTTTTGCTTGGTTGCATAATACAAATTAATCTAAACTGACTGTATAATTTTACAATATTTCTAATCATAATTCTTCTTTGATCTTATTCTCTTTCTGATTTGACATTAGCAGCTTAGTTGATTTGGATCATTCTACATGTATTTTTCTGATTATCTCTGCTAGGACTGAATCTGTTTGTTTTTTTTTGAAGATCTCCTTCTCTGTTATTTCTTCCTTTAGCAGTATTGGTAACATTGGTTCATCTTTCTTATCAGCATTAATTTGCAGTAGCTTTTCATATTCAGTTCATGGTAAAAACTGGAATTATTTCTTCTCACTTTCAGTTTTTCTATATCTCATTGGTATTCTTAGAGCATGGTCCAGAAGTTGGCATTTCTATGACAGTTGCCTTTTCTGTGTTTGATAGTGAACTTGAATTCACTTAAATACTCTATCCAGCACAATACTATGGAGTATTTGTTGGCTGAGAATTTTTTTAGCTAGACTAGACAACTGTTGTCAGTTCACTAAGAAATTTCTAAACTTTTTATGCTTTCCACTAGTGCAAGCATCTCAAGCTTGGTCTATAATTTGTCCCAGACATGCCCCTATTGCTACATTGCTAGCATCACAGTTGAGGATGAATTCCTTCTTGTAGTCAGGTGTATTTAGTGATGGTAGTTTTGCCAACTCTTCTTGTTCTTTCCAGGTCCATTTAACTATTGGCAATTTCTTTAGCAATGCTGTCATATTAATTGTTTTTTTGCGCAATGTTGGATATAAACAACCCATAATAGTTTATGAATCCCATCACTCTTTCTACATCTTTTTTGTTCCTATGGCTTTGGATGTTTTCTACCATATCTTTTGCATTGTTCTCCATTTTTATTATACTTTTTTCTGTTTGTCTTCTAAGGAATACTACATGTTCTTTGAGTATTTCCCATTTATTTCCATTAACACATAGACCTGCATTGTATAAAATTGTCAATTTTCAATTTAGTTTTTCTATGTGTTCTTTTACTGTATCATCAGTGTACATGTTTATACTTTCTTTGATTTTTCTCTGATTATGTTTAAAAACTTTTGTAACATATCACGGAAATGTTGCTGGCATGTTGCACAGCCCAACATCCATTCAAAGTGTCCATATAGCACAATAAATGCCATTTTTTCAATGTCTTCTTCTTCTTGCATCAGTACTTGCAAGTATGCCTTGCAAAGGTATATTCAGGTATATTATTTATTCTTGCTTGCTTCATCAATTCTCAGGAGTGAGTATGTGTCGTTTTTAGTTGCATCATTCAGTTTAAGAAAATCCATGCATTGTCTGTGTTTTGTTCTCTGCTTGACAAATACTGTTGGTGCAGCATAAGGGCTTTTGACAGGCCTGATGATTTTGTTGTTGATGAGTTCATTTAGAATTTTATTGTGATTTTCTCTCAGGTGCTTGGGGACTCTTCTGCATAATAGTCTGATTGGCTCCTGCATTGTCATTATTATTTTGCAGGTTTCTCTTACTTCTTTTCTGACACTAATTTCTCCATAGTTGAAGATTTTTGTGTTTCTGTAGTATGTCCAATAGTTTTAATTGTTTCCTTTCTGTTTTTGTTAAATGTTTATACTCTTCTGGTCGTATTTCTGGTATATTGTAGTCATTGTTTGCTTCCTCAATTATGTTCATGCCCTTCTCAACTAGTTGTTTTTCTGAGGTAGTTCTCTTTCCATATATCTTGATGTTTTCTTTTTTGGCATTAACATTCCTATTTGCTGCATTGACTATCAGTATTGCTCCTTTTCCCTCTTTAAGAGTGCATAAACTAGACAGAAGTGACAGTTTTTTGTGTTTATTCTTGTTTGCTTGTAGAGCATGATGTCTGCTGTTAATTTTTTCAGGGACTCTTTTGTAAATATTTTCAAGTTATTGGGTTGGAGTTTAATGTCTTCCATTAGCCTGAAGAGTATTTGTATGCTGTTTTCTTCATTTTTTCTTCCATTATTATTACCTCCTCTTGGAAATTTTTTTTAGTAGTCTATAATGCAGTTGTTTTCTGTTAAGAAATGATTGCCTAGTATCATCATGAATAGTATGTATGTATGTATGTATGTCTGCTTTACTTCCTGTACAAAACAACAAAGTTGTTTGTAAAAAGGAACGTGACAATTACTATAGGAACTGCGGGCAGATTCCGTACAATATATACGTACATGCATTATATATAAACGATTTCTTAAAGTGCACCGACTGAACTTTTGGGAATGTTATCTTGCATCTTGACTTTGATGTTGAAAAAGGAATTGATTTATGAAGCACATGATCTCCGTTTTCTTTAATCTTTGTTACAGTTCTTATAAATTTCTTGGCAAAAGCAACATTAACTTCCTCTACCAGGATAATTTTCTCTATTTTTGCTATTTTTGAGAATATTCTAATTGGTTTCCGCAATTTCTTCCTTTCACTTTCTAAAAGTCCTGGAACATATACTTCCGCTGCATACATATAGATGGGTAAAATATACGTTCGGAATACAAACATTTTCATGGCATCTTTCAGATAGTTAATAAAATAATTAAGTTTTCGTATTCTGAGGAATGCTACTTTCACTATATAATTAACATGCGAACTCCAACAAAGAGAGCTGTCAATGTGGAGACCTAGATATTTAAATGTTTTTACATTTTCAATTTCATTTTTCCCAACACGAATTTTCTCAGTAATTATTTTTGTAAGACACTCTTTCCTGATGTTCGGGTGCGCAATAATTAATTCCTTTGTTTTTGAAATATTCATTTTTAAGTTTCTGCTTTCCGAAGCTTCAATTGCCTTTTTTACTGTTATTTTGTATTCATTGAAGTCTTCCATAGCACTTTTGCATCTGATTTTTCTAATTACTCTCATATCATCTTAGTATTTTGAAATATCAGCAATGTTCCTGTCAGCATCTAATTTTTCATTAGATATTTCATTAGTTTGGTCGGTGAACAGTATCCCACTCAAAGGTCCGCCTTGTGGAAGTCCAACAACTAATTTTACTTCTTCAGTGCATTTATCTTTGTTGTAATGTATTCTTTGCAACCAGTTCGTCATGTATGCCTTTACCCAATCTGACAGCCAAGGTGATGTTTTGCCTAACTTATTTATTGTCTTGTTTTGCAAAATTGTATTAAATGCACTGGAATAATCAAAAAACACCATTCGAACAATTGACGTATCAGTTAGATTAAGACATGTATATATAATTTGCATTGTATATAGCAATATATCCACTGTTCCATTATTTTCTTTATATGCAAATTGATACGGATCTAAGGTATCTTTCATCTTTTGCATGTATACATCAACGACACATTTATCCATAACTCTAGCAATTACTGGAGTCACCGTAATCGGACGAAAAAATTTTAAATTTTCCGGAGTTATTTCAATAACATTTGCCGTTTTCGGCACTGCCGTCATTAATGCTTTCTTCCAGTTTTCGGGGTAAATTCTTTTTTCGAAACACTTATTAAAGATCTTCGTATATAGTACAGAGAGAATTCCATTAAAGTTTCTATATACCCATGTAGGAATATCTGACAGACCTTTTGATTTATCACATTTAATCTTTCTCAATATATCTCTTACTTGCTCAACACTAACTGTTGGCGAATTCTCTTTGAAAACTTTGATTTCCAGCTCTACGTCATTTTCTTTTTCTCCATTAAACCTAGTAAAATGTGTATTTAGAAGGTGTGCTGTTGATTCAGTCTTCCTAATTTTTTCTTGTTTCGGTTTCAACTTACTATTTATTGTGTCATAAATACTTTCTCTGGTCATCGCCTCAATTTTCCTTCTTCGATTGAGTTGGACTCGTTTAGAAATTTGCCTCTGTAAAAAATTCCTCTGCTTTTGATTACCACTGTTCAATGCTATCTTCTTTGCTATTATCAATGAATCAATTTCATCATCTTTAACTTTGTCCGTTCTATCTTGTGAGTAAGCAGGTGTTCTACATTCAGAAATAATTCCTAAAATCTTTTCCTCGATTTTTTGAACAACTTGGTTAAGATTGTTGTCCTCCAGTATTAAATCCCAGTCTACCTTGCTCAACTTTTTGCCTATTTTATCTTGATCGAACGCGAATTGCGTTCCTCTATCTTTACATTTGTTTGCAAATTTTGTTTTGTTGCTGATGCTTGGGATCCCCACTAAACTGAGGTGATACATGATATTGAATCCTCCAATAGGAGGTTCGTATTGAATGCTATAAAATTGAGGGTTAGTTACGTAGACGATATCTAATTGTGATCTGTTAGGCAAAAATGTGTGTCTGTCGACACAGTTTTTAAAACCCATACTTTCTAAACAACCGACTTTCCTTTGATTAGCATCTCCTGTTATGATGAAAAAAGCTCGTTGGTATCGTTTTAGACATGCAACTAGAGTACTTCTAATTATTTTCTCACTATTTTCCTTTTTCCGATCAGGCGGTAAATACATGTTTATGATTACAACAGATGTAAACATAGCTGGCAAAAATTTTGGCCTACTTGCAATAGCTAGTAACTCAATGTCTCGAACAGAGATTTCATGCAAGACTTTCGGTTTGTGAATAGCCCATTTCTTATCCACATATGTAATTAATCCTCCGCCACCGTCTTTTCCCACAATGTCACAGTTTCTATCCAGCCGAAACATATAGTAATTCTCAATTGCCAGTGTTTCACTATGTATTTCTTGTACTAGTTTAGTTTCCTGAATATTAACTATTGATAAATTATTCCTTTTAACATAATACTCTAGGATAAGGAAGTTTTTCCTTAAACTGTTGATGTTATGCGAAAGAAGTGACGGTAAAGAGTAAATTTCGTTAGTCTGTCAATCTTGCTGGATGTTAATCCATTTTTCATTTTTCCTTTCATGAAGACGAAAATTTATTATTCGCAAATTCCTTGGTTCAACATTATTTTCCCTTAACATTTCCTTTCTTTGCTTTAAAGCAGCGTTTTCCATTTCCCACTCTTTTTTATTAACACCTCTGGACAGATATACGCTATAGTTAAATGGGTTACTACTTTTCAACTTACTGACATTTCCTAAAATTGTTTTTACATGTATTGGCTCCTTGAGCCTCACCAGTAAAGCCCGCTTTTTATTTTTATCATATTTACCTAACCTCGTAATGTCAGATAGTTGGTTTTCATTAAAGTTACTATTTAAACTACTAAACAGTTTACAGACATTTTCATTTTCCTCATTTGCCCGCTCTGATCGCGATAAATGTTCGCTCTCAGGAAAACCACGAATTCTAATTTCATAATTGTGTTTGTTGTCTAGATCATTAGAATTTATTCTTGAAATCTTTTCTTGATGAGAATTCTTCACTATATCAGAGTACTTCTTTATTTCAGTTACAGCTGTACTAATGTAAGAGACATCCGCCTCAATTACATGTACATCAGTTGAGATACAGTTCTCACAATTCCAAGAAATGCTGCCTTTTATTTTTACTTTTTCTTGCATAATTTCAAAAACAGATACATTTATTCCTGTGCATGCAAGATGGAAGAAATGCTTACATTTCGCACATTTGATTCTATCATCATTAGATTCTACCTTCTTTTTGAAAATATTGCAGTCTGTCGAATATTTTTCTTTTGTGCACTGTGAGCACATTGTGTTTCCGCTCAAATTTGTAAGAGTTGATTGCCTTTTACACATTGAATGCAAAAAGGCATTGTATCCTGAGTTTGTCTGGTAAACTAATACATTGTAATCACGCAAAGTTACACAATTGAATAGTCCCGTTAATATAGAATAGAAACAATTACCTTTCTAAGTCTTTGAACAGTGGCAGGTTTAGTTCTGTGTCTATTACTGCAAATGATTGTTTGAACATTTTGTTTGCAATTTCGATTTTTATTTTCTCCAGTTTGCACTTTGTGTTGATGTAGTCACCTGAAGTGTTTATCAGTCTGCTGGTTTTGTTCTGTAGTTTGCTTTTGTGAAACCAATTTTCATAACACATCCATCAGTTATTAAGGAGATTACCACACCCATGTCTATGGTTGCCTTTATCATGACTCCATTCACTACAACTGTTAATGTATTTATTTTATCAGATCAGTGATTATTAGAATGGTGCACTTTTTTCTTGAGGAGGTGCCTTTTAAGTTTAAATCATCTATTGTTTCTTCATCTTCCTCTTCTTCTGATGTTTCTTCAATTTCTTCTATCAAGTCTTCTTCCTTATAGTAAGCCTTTCCATGTTCAATTAGATTAATCTGCTGTTTTGTGTGACCTTTGTTGCCACAGGTTTGACATCTAAAGTCCCTTTTCCTAATTTTCTTAGTAGTCCTATCTTTCAATTTCAATTTAATCAATTCATCTTTATCTGTTGACTTTTCTTTGTTGCTTTTATTATCAACATCCAAATTTCTTGATCATTGATCCTGTGTTGCTTATTGTTTTGTTTATTGTTACTCATTCATAGATTCTTGTGTTATTCTCTAATGTTATTTGGATTGCCAGGCCTTTTCTAATCATACACTCTAGTGTATCCTCAGTGTCACATTTGATTTGAAATGGTTGTCTTATTGCTTCCAGCAGTCCTTTACATATGTGTGAGAATATGTCATATTTTACATAAGTTTCTTCTTGTGAGCTTAGTTTTAACATTTGTTCTACTTGTGACATGTAGTTCCTTAAATCATCTTTTCTATTCATTTTTATCCCATTTAGGATCATATGGTATTGGCTTTTAAAGTTCTCATTATTGTAATAAGCTTTATATTTGCTGATCAATTTTTGTAATTTGTTTTTATTTTTATATAGAGTACCAAATAGTGTTGATATGTGGCCCCACTTAGGCATAATTGGAACCTTGCTGCTGCTGCACTTTGTGTCACTTTTCTTTACTTCATGGTAATCTTGAATATTTGTAACCATTCCAAGAAAGTTGGTGAGTAGTTGTTGATTTTTCCTGTGAAATTAGGCAGTATTGCTTTGCATAATGGTGTTTGTTCATTATCATCATCCAAGAATATTGAATTTATAAATATTGGTTGTGTTACTGTTTGTGGTTTACAGTTTTGTTTTACTTGTCTAGTAATTTTTTCTATGAATTCCTTGATAAACTCTTCCTCTGTTTCTGGTAGGTTATTATTAGTTTCTTTTTCTTCCTTTGCCTCTATCCAATTTAATTTTTCTGGTCTCTCTGTTATTTCAATTTGCAGTTGTCTCCACTCTTCTGCTATTTCATTTTCATTGATGAGCATTATCAATCATATTTTGTCTGGTAGACTAACAATTTCTAGTTGTTTCATTACATTCTCATCTCTCAATCTGACATTTTCTTCATGCATTTCAGCCATTAGTTCCTGCCATTTTTTACTCTACTTTTTTATTTCTTCATTTGCTTCTTTTAACATTTGTACTTGCCATTGAAACAAATTTCTCTGCTCAGTTACTCATTTTGTCCATCCATTTTTCTTTTTCTGTATTAATTGATTCTAGTTCCAGCATTCACTGTGTTAATTGTTTGATTTGTAAGCTTAATTGTGTTTTAACTTCTATTCTCTTCCTTATAATTTCTGTGAGTTCAGATATTTTGTATTGATTTTCAATCTGTACTGATTCCAGTACTAATTCTGTTAGGGAAACTTCACTATCATGTAGTGACGCTGTTTATTGCGTCTGCAGTGCTTTGACATGTGGTGGTTGCTGAGTCTTTGACCTGGTTTTTTCTTTTTTCTTGAATTTAACATTTTCTGGCTTTGGCTATGAGTAGTTCTTTGTTCCCTACATTTGATTTAAGGTTTTGGTAATGGTGCTATTCACTGTAGTATCTCTCTTAGGTTTTTCTTCAGGTTCCCTTCTTGTTTGCACTAATTTTTAGAGCACAAATATATTTTTCTTACAGTATCCATTGTTTTTTTTCAATTTTTCCTCACATTGGGGCTTCCTGGTTTGTTCTTAACTCTTCTCCATCCACAGAGTTTGTTTGATAAGAAGTTATCTTCTTTAGCAATTTAATTCTGTTTATTATTCCTTTCCCTGAGAAGTAATCCATCCTAACTCATAATTGGTTTCTTGCTTGCAAGCATCAGGTGCCTGTCATGGTTGCTATGTAGAATATGTACCAGGCTCTAGACATATAAGTAATTGAGAAGATACTATTACTAAGTATATCATCCTAGGATTACCTGCAGAATTCCATTATACTTCAATCCTATTTATTTAATTGTATCCAGTAACTGTTATTGAATAAGGCTAATAAATTCTTCTTTAGATTGTCAGCTGTTCACAGGGCCAAGGCCCAAAGCAGTGCCATGAAACAAAAAATGAGAAGGGCTGGTTGGTAACAATGTCCACTTGGTGGAGATCAAGCTGTGACTCACCAACCCCCTTAGTGCAATGGGATGTTCTCAGTGTGCAATGTGTTCTTAATTATTTTAGTGCATTGATTGCTATTTTTATGAATTGTTAGAGGCAAAATATAAAAAGTGCACAACCTGACTTTATTCCAGTAAAAATTAATTCATCCCTTTCTACTTTGATTACATCATATTTATAATGTAATTTGCACAAATAATTAAACAGCCAACATGTACCTGTCTTTCAATTTTACATTGTTTACATTTCCTTATCTGCTGATTTTATACAATGTCACTATTACTTAGTTGTAGTGAGTTCACATTGTGGAATCATGGGCTGGCACTCTAATTACACTATAGAACTCATTGTCACAGCAGAAGGTTGTAGTAGTGACCTTATTATAACAGCCCTGATTCCAGTAAATTAACATAGAGAATTTATTAGAACAAACATTGGCAATTTATCAAAGTAACAAAGACTTTTTAGGTAAACTCCAAGATGACCAATTTGTATGGCTTCCAGCCAAAGTGATATCCAAAAAGAGAAGTGCTTAACTTGAGTGAATGGTGCTACTCTAATTGTCTCACAATTTATTATCTATCTCATTGCTAACAATAAGCATCTCATTTGCATTGTTATCTCTCATCTCACAAAATAATAGCATGTAGTTACCATGCATTCATGCTAACCAATGGTATAATATCATCACAGTATAATCAGTTATCAGTGCATGTACTTGTTGAAATAGAATGACAGGTTTATTATTTCCCTATATGTAGCTGTATACAAAACCTAAAAGGTCCATAATTTGGGCTAGATGGATCTCTAGACACTATGCGTAGAGTCAGTATTTGAGGAAAGTACTCCCAAACTGTTGCCTTAACTTACCAAGTTATTTGCATATTGAAAAAGAAAGTTAATAAAATAAATGATAAACAGTAGTTGAAGCTAGATAAAAATTCCTACATCAATTTATACAATTCTAATTATTACCTTTCTTTGCTTACAACTAAAGATCTTGTGATAATCATGTCATGTTGTTCCCTCATTGTTTAATTTGAGTAATAATAATATGTAGCACCTAATTGAGGGGATATTAAATTGTTTTTGTAAACTAAAACCAAATTAAAACTTTATATCATACTTATGTAATTGCAAATATAAAATCAAGAAATAATAATCACAAAACTTCCCCACATGGCTCTACACGCCCTCCTTGCTCAAATTAATTCTGTGGTAACAATTGGAGAGCTGGTCCTGAGACTATTTTCTGAGTTGCTCTTATCATTTAAATTGCTAAAACTCCTTCCCAATCTTGAACTTCTGCATACTAGGGTTCACATGTGACTTGCATGACTACTTCTCTCTGAGTTACAACCTCATCTCTTAATATGAAGAACTGAAGCACAGGAATTTGGGAGCTAATTGGGTAATTGTGTCTTAAGTTGTTTAATTGACGGGTGAAGGTGTCATAAAACCTTTTGTACAGCTGGAATCCTTTGAGAGCTATCATTAGAGTCATCATTGCATCAATGTTGGAAGTATGTGCGTCTTCAGCTCTGATTGTGATATCTGGGTAAAAATGTACAAAAACATCTCTCAAAGATCCCATTCTAGTAGCGTGATCAGCAAAAAGTGAGCAAAATTCTTGAACTTGATTTAATGACATTTTCTCGGGATTGGACACATCAGCTCAGAGCATTGTTATAATCTCTTTTCTTTTTGTGACATCATAATATCAGGTGATGTTCTCAACATTGTTGATCCACATTAAATCCCTGGCTGCCTGAAATAAAATTAATACTCAAGCAGTCCTACTTGCTATTTTTTCATGAATTTTTCATAGTTGCTCATGTATTGGGGTTCCTTTATTAAAGATGTCATGGATAGTTAATTTCCCATCAATGAAGATTCTTTCTTTATTACCTCCTTCAATCAGTTTTTCACGCACAATTTTCTACTCTTTGGTTCGACTAAGTCTGTTCACTTCAGAACCACTACTCACAAAGTTCAGCTTGTCCAGTAAATCTGTTGCCATTTTCCTCTTGCCTTTCTTTACTCACCACTTGGGTTGTACTAATGGAGTCTCTATACACGGAGGAGGTATGCATAGCCAGTTTTCCTTGTGAATGTTGTTTTCTAATTCAAAAAAACCCAGATTCTGCTCAAAGACTGGCAGTTCCAATCGTAACCAGATAGTTGATTCTTGCCTTTTTTAATGTGTCCCAGAACCTAGTTTGTAAACCTTGTAAAAGCAACTCTTCAATTTGGTTTGCAGATATTTTTACATGAGCAGTAGTACACTCTACATCCAGAGCTACTTGTTGCCCTGGGGACTGTGGAATGACCAGCTCTTCTTTGGTAATCATTTCTGTTAAGCACCATTTTATCATCCCTAGGATGTCTTTCTCTATACATTCAACTAAAACTCTTTGTTGGATCACAAGATCCTCAACAAATTCTTCAGGGTCACGCTCTATCATCAAAAATCTCTTGTTCTCCATGATGGACCAGTGGGGTGTTGGCCTAGGAGGTGTTAAAGGTCCTCCGAATTTTTGTAAATTAACTCTTTCTGTGAGCTCTCAAGTGGCTGGAGAAAGCTGCACTGACAAAGTAGCCAATAATTCTTCTTCCTTGAAAAATTGTTCTGGTGTCTTCACAATTTGTTTGAAAATAGTGATCAGGACAATTCATCCTTCTTTCTTAACCTGGTGAGCTGATTTGGTGAACTGTCTGTATCCACATTCTGGATAAGATAGTCATTGTAAATTAAAGAAAATCTTGTTTCTATCTGGCACTTCATTCACTTTCAGTATTTCTAAGAATCTTTGTGTTGATCCTGGGAGTTGCTCCATTAACCTCTTGGCGCTAAGTGGGGCATTATCTGAGTGGAAAATTGCGAACTTGGTCTCTGACATTGT
Source organism: Hofstenia miamia (assembly GCA_900660155.1). Taxonomy (NCBI): domain Eukaryota; kingdom Metazoa; phylum Xenacoelomorpha; order Acoela; family Hofsteniidae; genus Hofstenia; species Hofstenia miamia. The sequence continues at coordinate 625,330 of CABFPE010000017.1, read as the reverse complement.
TTCTTATTTTAGGGTTTATTGTGACATAATCTATCAAACTATCATGATTGGTCAAGATGAGAGAAAAAGATGAAGGAAACAAAGACTAATATTATTAATATTGATTATAATGATTAAAATGTAAATCATGATAGGATTGATTATTTTCACTTTGTAAATGTTTTGTGCAATTATATCTAAAATTATACTCGACAGTATTTGACAAAACAAAAGATGGTCAAACAGTGTAGTCAAATTAACGCTGACGTTGCGTAATCTTAGCAGAAATATTAAGCAAGGGAAAAACTGTAAACAAGAAAGATTAACAGGTACTAGTCGAGTATTTAGTTGTTTATTACCAAGTGCTATAAATATATTGAACAGGATGTAATTAATGATGAGCAAATCTACTTTGGATTCATTTTCTTTTGTCAGGTTATTTTATATATTCTGATGGAAAGCTAAATGTCTACGAGCTAGGGTAATTGTATGGTGGTTCCCACATCCGGTTAAAGGTATGCTGGAGCAGCCTCCTAATAGCTATTCCACAGCGGGGAGGGCGACAGCTGTAGTTACCTGGTGTGCTCTTAGGTTACGGATAGGTATAGGAGTTTTTTACTGTTATAGCTTTCCTAATTGTCATTGCTTGCCCAATAGTGTTATCACAGCCTGTAGGTTTTACATGTCAATTATTTTACCAATGAACTCAAGTTAATTATTACATTCATTATGTTGCATGCCGATTGATGATTTAATAGTGTTTACATTTGAACAGTTATTACGATTGTATTCTGATATTTTATTATACATAGTTTATTTAATAGTCATTACATGTTGCTCAATGTTTTATACAGTAGATCTTTGACCGACCTCTAGTTACTGTTTTCCGCTGATGGCATTGATTGTTTACATGTATCAAGGGCTATTAGATATATATCTATATGTAGGGTTATTACATGTAAGGCCTTATAATAAGCTAGTTCAGCAGCAAGGTTGCACAACTTCATTTATTGCATTAGTTCGTAATAACAAAAACAATCAATGCACTAAATTCTTAAGTAGTCGCCAATCCCATTACACTGAGTTTGCTATTCACATTACCATTCCATTATTGTTCTCTATCTCACATTGGCAGTTCCATTGGTAAGATGCGGCTGGCGGATGTGTTCCTGGATATGCACGTTTACTCTTGAGTGTCGATCCTGTCTTCCAAACTCTCTGCTTTACCTAAATAAGTTGAGTTAATTGAGTAGCTACAAAGGCTCTTGCATATTAAACTAGTTTAATAAACCGCACACTTATTATAAAGGAGAGAAAACGGAAAAGTGTCAACTCTGATTAGTGGTTAATCTAGGAAAAGTAAAAGCTTTCTCTAAATAATACCCTCACAGTGGGTTGGCATGATTCTACATTAATTGCATATAAAAAAAAGTTAATAAAATAAATGGTAAATGGTAGTTGAAGCTAGATAAAATCTATTAACCATTTTCTACATCATTGCTCAATTTATACAATTCAAATTATTACCTGTCTTTGTTTACAACTAAAGATCATATGATAATCATGTCATGTTTTTCCCTCACAATTTAATTTGAGCAATAATAATATGTACCACCTAATTGAGGGGAACATTAAATTATTTTTGTAAACTAAAACCAAAATAAGACTTTACGTCATACTGATGTAATTGCAAATATAAAATCAAGAAATAATAATCACAAAATTTTCCCAAGTGACTCTACAACATTATTACTTTTTGCCAAACAACTTGCTGATAAACAGTATGTCTTAACTACACTTAAATTGAATTTACAATTAATCAAAAGGAATAATTAGTTTGGTATACAAAGGAAATAAATAAATCACAGTTTATTATTAGTCTTTGTTTCCTTCTTTTTAATAACCACCAGCAAGATTCTGAACTTTATGAGAGAAGAATTCAAACCTTATTACAATTGGAATTGCAGTTGGGAACTACCACTTTTCAGTGTCATTGATAGCCAAAAAACAATTTAGAAGAATGCAAACTCTAACCAGCCAAACCTACTGCTAATCTATTTCAACAAGTAGAAGAATGCAACTCCCACAATATACAAGTAAACAGTCATTTAATTGGTCAAGAAGCAAAAAATAAAACTCTTTAGCTGCAAGTAGAATCCACTAAGTTCTACATAAGAAATCTACAAGCAGTTGAAGAAAGCTTAAGTAGGTAAAAACTCCTGCAAAAGCTATAGAACCAATTTTAAATGCTCAAAGCACAAGACAGTATGATAATCAGTCCCCTACTGTCACAAAAAATATCAAATCTTTGCATTCTACAGACATTGTCATGAATGAAAAAACACCACCAATGGCTCAATTCCCTCAGTCACCAATCAACCATCCAATTTTAGATAATTTAAATGACAAATTAGACATGATAACAAACAAATTAAAGGCTATTGAAAGCCCCCAAATAAATTTACAAGCAGTAGCAACCAACAAAAACTTAAAAATATTAGTGCCTCCACACTATTTCTTGCAAAGTCAACTGCACTTCTCCTACATTAGAGGAATGGCTCTTCTTCTATGAACAGAATCTAATAGCCCAATGTGCTGCACAATAATATGTGCTTGGCAGTTTGAGAGCTTTTTAACCAGAAAAGCTTACAATTACTATTTAATGCTAGACATGTCCATCAAATCAAATTATGAATTATTGATACAAAATTTTTATGACTATTTCCATGCCCCAATGGCATGTAGCAAATGCAAAATTGTACTCAAAATAGCCTGCCAGAAAATTGAAGATATTGAGAAGTACATCTTACAAATCAAATGCCTCTATAGACTTAGTCATAGTCATACATCTATTGAATATTCATTGCATGATTTATTCATACACAGTGCAGAAGATAAACTATCAATGTTTATTAAGAAAGCCATTGAGGCAAAACTTCAATTCAATACCTACTCCAAAATTGCTAACTAAATATAATTAAACACTAACACCAAAATGTTTATTCCAAAAAGCAATAAACCAACAACAACAAAATTCCTTACCATCCATGGACAAAAACACTAAGTCTGAATCACCATCCAGCGATAAAACTCTGAAATCCATCAACCTAAACAAGATGAAAATTAGGACAAAAGGACATAACAGTCCTAATTTTACTAAAACCATTCACCTGATTGCAGACAAAGGTTGCTACTATGCAGATGATAGTGACATATATGAATTCAAATCAGATTTTGACGAGGATTTAAACTACTAACTCACAACTGTACTGGAACAGTCCTTGTGACAACAAATCTGAACAAGAACACAATACCAATAACAACAAATGGGATTATACTCCAAGCTACAGTAGACACTGTTGCCTTGGTATCTATTACTACAGACACCTGTGCAAATCAAATCAGCATTACTAGACATCACATCAAACCACACAATCATCACTTAATTATTGAATCAGAAGATACCTTGACACATAGAGAGTCATTAATGTAGAATTACAGGGCGCGTCTAGCAGCTTGAGCAGTACAAGGTTGCAAAGAATTAACATTGCTGAGAGCAGCCTGTACTTTAACAAAACAGATGAAGATTGGTAGCCAAATCATTAGAATCCATCCTTACCAGCCAGGGTGCTAATTGTGTGTCTCAAGTTTAATTTCTAGCTCAATAAAACAAATTTAGCTCATTGTTCTTGTTATCTCAGCTCATGTAATAAAATAGTAATAATGTGTAATTACCATGTATTTGCATATGCCAACAGCATAATATATTTGCATAGTGTGATGTTATGTGCATGTAAGATTGATTGAGAGTGAAGTTATTTTATTTCCTATGCCTACACATAGCACTAAAGTGACCACAATATGGGCTCACATCTATCAAGGAGCAAGTTATCACCCCAGGGACAGCAGCGTTCCTCCCACATTATCACTGGATCTTACAAGTTTATTATCATATTAATACCAATACTAAAAAAGGTTAGAGGTATAATAAGGGATAAAAAAGCAAATGTTATCCAGTGAGAATGAGATTTATTTTGACAATGATTACAATAAGTTCCCTAATTTATACAGAGAAAAGGTAAATATTTAAAGTTTTACAAAATTCACTTTTTCCATCACAAATTAAATGAGCAATGACATGTACTCTTGAATCAAGTTGACAATTACAATAAATTTGAAAACTAAGTTCAAAACACTGAAAATTAATAAAAATCACTAAATAAATGATGGTAATAGCACTGAATTAATTGAAGAGAGTGCCAATAAATAAAAATAAAAGAAATAAGAGGCCCTGAAAAATTCTAAACGCCCCCCAATAAATGCATGGTAAGTTTACAGTAACAGTTGGACAGTAGGACCACACAACAGCTTTTGGGCTTCTTCAACCATTTCCTTGGCCAGCACATCATCCCAGGATGAAACCTCTGTGTACCATGGTTAAGTTTACAGTAACAGTTGGACAGTAGGACCACACAACAGCTTTTGGGCTTCTTCAACCATTTCCTTGGCCAGCACATCATCCCAGGATGAAACCTCTGTGTACTGTGGTCGCCAAGTTACTTGCATAAGTGCCTCTCATTGAGTGACAGTTTCACTCCATAGCCTAAAATACATGAGCTCCAGTAGCCTAGAACTAATGGGACAATTGTGTTGTAATGCATTCAATCTCCTAGTGAATGTATCATAAAAACGTTCATACAGCCAGAGGCCCTTGAGGGCAATGAGAAGTGTCATTGGGGCATCCATGTCAGAGGTGTGCACATCTTCAGCACTGATTTTTGTATCAGGGTAAAAATGAAGAAAAACAGGATCCCATATGTGTGGTGTGATCAATGAAGAGTGAACAGTACTCATTCAGCTGCTGTAGTGTCATTTCTTTGGGATCAGTGATGCTGGTGCATACCATGGTAATTATTTCAATGTGCTTTGTAACATCATAGTATCAGGTGATTGTCTCAGCTTTATTTGTCCACATGAGATCACCTCCTGCCAGGAACAAAATTACAACGTGAGGATCAAGGGAGTTGATGGTCCTGTGGATCTTGTAACATCCTCTACCAGGCATTATCACTGTTCATCTAATGTTACTGTATGACATTAGGCATGTTATTGTGGGTAAGGATTTACTTGTTGCACACTGCTTGACTTGTCGCTTCTGTTAGCTTATGTAACCTAGAATTAACCATTCTATTTAGGTGACAAAGCCATGCAGAAAGTGTAGTGATTTCCTAATGGGCATCTGCCCAAAGCAAATCTCCACATCCAGTTCCACTATTCCATCCCATGGTTGAGTGCCACATCTCGGCTCAATCAATACAGTTTATGTGTACCCTACTTTAGCTCAGAGCATACTCAAGGCACAGCACAACTTAAACTCTATTTTGTGAAAGTGTTATATCTATTTGCAACCTGAATTGTTACTAGTTGCTCATTAATTGTTACATGTAGCCATTACTGATAATATATTGGCTTAATTAAATATATTTGATTTGAACAACTCCCTAACCTACATTTATAGTTTACTACATGTATTGTCACTTTATCAGCTGATTATAGGTCATAAATTTGGATCTAAAACAATATTAACATAATTCCTAGGCTTTGGTCATCCAACTGTTTGTTGACAATTAATTATTTCAATACATGCAGTAATGAAATGCTAGTTGGATAATCAAGAGAAAACCCCTATACCTAACCTATGTGCACTTTCATGATCTGGCACAGAGACCCTAGAATCATTCCCTGTGATGTATCCAGACCACTACTAAACACCACTCAATTAGCTTGACATCGTATTAAATAATCAAACTGTTAATATGAAACAAAATAAGAATTCCAAGTAAAATTCTTTATCAAACTCTTACAATGGTTTTAAATGTATTTATAGTATTTCCAAAAGAAGTACCTGTTGATTCAAATTTGAACTTCTGCCAAGATGGCAGCTGAAAATAATGAAAGCGTCATTTAGTCAAAAAGTATTTTTATTGACAGATACAAATATCTCTTTTTTGACACATATTGTTTCTTAGTTGCATGATACAAATAAATCTTAAATAATTCTAATTGATTTGATTACAATATTTTTTAATCATCTTTCTTTGACTTTAATCCCCTCTGCTCAATGTTTTGCAGCTTATTTGAGATTTTATGTGGATGATGCTACAATCTTTTCCAGTTGGGTAGAAATGGGCTGCCCTTTTTGAAAGATGTCTTTTATTGTTAGCTTCCCATTGATATATACTTGTTCAAGATTTTCACCTTCCAACAGTGCATTATGGGTTTCATTATACTCTTTCATTTGCATCGCCTTATTGATCTTAGTGTCAGTTGACACATAATTGATGCAAGCAATGTGGGGGAAACCTTTTTTCTTGCATGGCGGACACTCCAGGATGGCAGGATCAGCAGCATCATCAGACAAGAAGGCGGAATACAGAGGAGATTGTTCTTCTCAATGTTGTCTTCCAGTTGGGCAAAACTTGACTTGCACTGGAGGGAGGCAGTTCTGATAGTGACAGGATAGTTGATCTTGGCTTCTCAAATGGATTCCCAAAAAGCACTGCAGAGTCTGTGGCTTCATAAGTTTTCAATCTGAGGAGGAGTTAGGTGTAGGCAGGCTGTGGTGCACTGTACATCCAGGGAGAGTTGTCCTTGCCATAGTAGGAGGACCAGCTCTTCTTTGGTAAGCATCTCAGTAATACACCATTTCATAAGACCTAATATGTTGTTGTCACTATTAGGCTTGACAACTCTATTGACAATAGCTGGTTTCTCAGTGAATTCGTCAGGGTGGTGCTCAATAGTTAGAATTCTTTCATTATCAGTGATGGACCAAGCTGGCATGAGCTTTGGTGGGACTGTGGTTCTAGAAAATTTCTCTAAGTTGACAGCTTCAATCAAGGCTTTAGTCACAGGCAATACTTCTATTGATGATGAGGATAAAAGCTCTTCCTCATGGTAGAATTACTCTGGTGTCTTCATTGTCTGTCCCAAGACAGTGATAGGGCTGATCTCTGATCTTGCCATCCTTGGTGGCTTGTCACTGCATCTTCATGAGGTGGCTGTATCTGTACTCTGTGTAGTTAAGGCACTCCAGGTTGAACAAATTCTCTGTGCATGACTGGACGTCATAATGGCCAACAAGCTCAAGGAATTGCTTGATAGAGCCATACTTGTGGCACATGAGCCAGCTGGTGCACTGGGGCGTGTATTCTGAGTTGAGCAAAGGAAATTTAGTCTCAGTGGTGGCTCCCCACATATATTTCTTGAGCATATACAAAAAGATGTTTAAGTCTGAAAAGGTGACTCCTAAATGGTTCATGATCATTTGTGGTGGCAGATGACTGAGGGGTCCACTGGATCCAATGAAGCTAGTGTAAAACTTCTCAAAACATTCCACAGCTTTTTTTGATTTCCCTGGAGAAGCAGGCAACAAACATGAGTGGAGCAGCAAATTTTTCACTTTCCAGGCAGTGGGACCAATGGCGATTTCATGAGGACACTGTTCGTGAGTTTTTCTTGAGTTGGTTTATCCAGAGGCAGCTGAATTTGAGGATTGACAGTAAGAAAGGCGGCTAGAACCCACATAGCTCCACGTGATTGGATTGCTGGCGCAAATTTCTCAGAGAATAACTTTTCAGAAAAGTTTTGGCGGTCTTGTGTATCATGTGATAGGCGTAACTCAGCTAAGATTCTCTCAATGGATCAATGATACTGTGAAGTCGGGCTGTGAATGTTGATTGTAGGCCACTCAGTTTCCAGACTGTGATCTGCTTTTAGGTTTCCCATACTTTGTCGATTTCTTGCAGCATGGCTGTGCTTTGTGAAAAAGTGAAGCTTACTTGGAGATCTGATATGGTAGAGAGGCTGGGTGAGCTGATGGTAATCAACTCCAGAGTTTGGGCCTGAATGCATGTGTTGATGATTAGACAAGTGTCAACCACAAGACAGTGCATGGGGATCTTTTTGCACATGAGCAGGTCTGTGTAGATAATCTTTGTGGCTGAAATTACATGAGTGTTATACATACTCATGGGCCTGTATGAACTGCTGTATAAGACTGTAAACTTCTCTGTGTGGAAGTGTAAGTTTTCTCAACTTTGTCCAGGATGGTATCTTGGTACTCCTCCTTTAAAAACATGACTAAGCATATCTTCTCCACCTTAGCAAGTCAATCTGCAGGTGAGTTATCTCATTTACACAAAAGAAGTAGACAGTTAACAGATTGTTGAAGTCGATGTTGACACACTTGAATTTCTTGATTTTCTCCTTGCTGTTTAAAAGTTAGCGCAGGTGGGACAGGTTGAAGTCTTTGTCAAACATAGTGTGGATGGTGCTTTGCCAATAGGGCTGCGCCATGCAAGCTAGCATCTTGGAGTCATAGCAGATAATAGTGTTAATCTTGGGCCTACGCTCCACATCAATAATAAAGGGAATGACGTCAATGGAACAAGTTAAATCTTTGGTGTTAAAAGTCCATCACAGCCTCTTTCTAGTCTCCTCTGATAGATTGTAATGAACTAAATAAACTGCCTTTTGTGTAGTGATGAATTATGGATGTAGAATCTCATCTGCAACATTAGATGTCTTCACTTTTTGTTCCTCTGCTTTTCAGGATCCATGGCTAGTTGAATCATGGGAGGAGGGACCAGGACTAGGAGGGGGTTTTGAGTCAACTTGGAATGGGGTTATGTTAGTGAGTTGGGCAAAAGGCACTCTAAGCTCCTTGGAGAGTTGTCTCCATACGTAGTTGTCCAAGGTCTGCTCCTGCTCCAAGAGTTGTCTCTGAGCATAGTCATGGGAAGTCTGCTTCCAAGGAGAGAGTTGTCTCTCCTCATAGTGGTGGCTGCTACTACTGGTGTCTTCTGCTGGGTGATCTAGATTTCATATGGTGCTTTCATCTACTCATCTCAGTCTTGTTGTTTGATTCATCTCATCTTGCAGGTTCATCCATTGTCGCACATGGCGTCTGGCTGGTGGGTGATTTTCTGATCTTTTCATGGTTACTAAACAAAGATATAAGATTAAGGTCCCAATCCTGGGTATTTAAATGATCTAAATATCTCTGGTTTCTAGCTTTTCATTTAGGCAAAACACAAGTAGCTATAGTGTTGCTACTACTACCAAGGTTACTATCATACTCAACCTGTGTAAGGTCGTCTTCCTCACATTTGGTGAGGTTATCATAATATTCAATCTCATTTACACCATCATCAATGAGGGAAAACTCATTATTACTGTTGATGACTACATTATGTATATCTTTAATAGTTCTCCTAAGTTGCTGAAAATGGGCAACTTTACCATTATCTAGTAAGTACCAGTGGTGATCTAGAACAACTTTTGTTATAGTAAAATGACCTTGCCAATTGGTGGCAAGCTTTCATACTTGATTGGCATCAGTAATCTGATGGGGAAAGTAAGCAAAGACAGAATCTACTTGCTTGTGTGGTTTGCCATGCAATTTCTTATTGAAGTTCCTTTTCTGGCAAATAACTGACTGGTTGGTGTTCCAGCAGATAGAGAGATGCATTTCCTGAAATTCCTGTAGCATCCAATTCACAAAATTCTTCAAGGTCAGTTTGTTGTAATCTGGGAACATTATGGATAGTGGCCAAACATAGCCTTAAAAGGGCTCACTTTGGAGGTAGAGTGAATGGCGGTGTTGCAGAAGAACTCTACTGCCTCTATTACATGTCTCAAATTTCTGCTGGCAGTGTGGGCTAAGTCTACTCAGATCAACTTAATGACAGTGTTGCTCAATGACACCATTTGATTGTGGATGGTATGTGGTAGTGAAGTCGTGCACTATTTCTAGTTCTTTCATAAGGGTGGCCATCAATCTTTTCTCTGATGACTTTGGCTGTAGTGTTGTCAATCAGAATGAGTCTTGCATATTTAGTGAAATGGTCTATCAAGACCAAAACATACTGGAATCCCTCTTCATCCCTCAACAATTTCTCTATGTCCATATGGACTACTTCATTAGTTCTTTCAGTGACCCAACTGTGGAGCTTGGCTCTCTGTTCTGGAAAGTGTCTGGCTCCCTGAAGCAGGCATGCTTCACACTTGTCTATTACATCTTGAACAGTAGCTCTTATACATATGGTAACGTAATGGGCATTGAAGGTTCACTTGGTCTGGATAATTCTGAGGTGACTGCATTCATGAATCTTCTGGACAAGATCCCTCTTAAAGTAATCTGGAATTGCCAGACAGTTGTTTGGCTGTGCACATAAAGAAGTCTAGTGTCAGTGACATTCCAGTGGTAATGTTGGAAATACCTTTTGGTGACATCACTTACAGTGCTATTAGGGTTGTTTACTTTGTAGATGATTTCCAATAAGATCTTATTGTGTAACTGATGGACAGTGATTTCCTTCTCTGATATCTCCTCCTTCACCATAATGGGGAGGATCACTTTCCCATTCCAATCAGCATTAATGTCAGGAAGGAGCTCGTAGTCACATGCTGGGATAAACCCAAAAGGAGTCTTCTCACCAGGCGGCTTCCTCAGGTCCCTCTCATAAAGGTCAAGTTGTTTAAATATTCTAACCATTGGGCAATGATGTTTGATTTGTCCCCCAAAAACATTTTGAGCCATGCTAGCATGGAGTTATTGGTGCAAACAACAAACTGACGACCTAAAACAAAGAAATGAAACTTCTTCAGACTCTTGACAAGGGCTAGCATCTCGGATTTTGTTGCTCCATAATTTAGCTCAGCACTTCAGAGCTTCTGGCTAAAGTACTGCACTTGGGGACCCTGACTGTTGATAATCTGGCTTAATACACCACTGATGGCAAAGGAGCTCACATTGCAGTCGACTATAAACTCCTTGGTGTAGTCAGGGGTAATCAAACTTGGGATCTGTCTTAGTTAATATTTCATGGAATCCAGATCCTCTTGTTTGGCCCAGGTCCAACAGAACTCTGTGTTCTTTCAGAGCAAATTTGATATGTGTTCAGTTCAGTTGGCTAGTTCAGGAATGAATGAGCCATAGTAATTTAGAAAGCCCATCTACTGTTGGACGTCCTTGTGAGAGCATGGAGTCTCATTGTGATTGAGATGGTCTTTCATGTCATTTTTTATCAAGATCTTTCCAGGTTTGATCACCCTTCCCAAGAATGTAACATGTGGCAAAATGAGTGAACACTTATTTCCATTGACCCAGAGTCCAGAGTTGTACAAGATCTTAAGAGTGTGACCCAACTTATCTAAATGATCAGAGAATGTGTGTCCAGCAATGAGGATATCATCCATATACGCTGTGATCCCTGGTTTGAGAACATTGGCCCCATTCCATAGTACACATGTGATGTAACACTGAAAAGTAGCTGGAGCATTACAAAGCCTGAATGCCATGTATTTCCACTCAAAAAGGCCATATGGCGTGATAAAATCAGTTTTCAGGATGTTGGCAGGCTTCATAGGTATCTTCCAATAGGCTTTACAGAGATCTAAGCAAGAGAACAAACTGTACTTGCTGACATCATATAGAAGATCCTCAATGTGAGGTAATGGATACGCATCTTTGATGGTGATATCATTCAATCATTGAAAGTCAACACAAAGGCAGTATTCTTGCCTTGGTGGATAAATACCATAGGTGCCACATACAGGCTGTTGCTTTTCTGAATGATCTTGCTCTCAATGAGATCACTGAGGATTTGTTCATATTCTGCTCATAAATTCTCAGGTACTCTTTGAACTGGCAACTGAATGGGGCAAACACTCTTGGTTTCAATAGTGTGGTGCTCCCCAACAGCCTTACCAACAATAATAGATCCATAATTGAACACATCATGGGGCTGGCACAAAAGAGCAGATAGCACGTCATGTTCTTGTGGACTCAGGTACCCATGAGTCTTCTCATTTATGACTGGGATCTGGACTGGATCACTGGGTTCACCAGATCATGAATTGCAGTTAGAACAGGTAAACAGGTGGCTGCTTTAAGTTTGAGTCACACCAGAGTTGTGATGATAGATAGCTTGGTTGGATCCATTCAGATCAATCATACAGAACTTTGAGCACAGTAACATAAGTCTTGCCACAGGAGACATGACAGAGGTCTGGAGAAAGATGTAGACCACAAAGGCGTCTTCCCCTTTGTCCTGAAATCATGACATCACCCTCATAAGGAGAGTTCATAGTGACGGCAACTTGTCACCAGTGCCAAGGTTCCACAACAATGTTGTTGGTTAACATTAGTAAGATTTCTTGGTTGCAAACAGAAGCTCTTCCTGAGGCTCATTTTCACAGATTGAGATTGTGTTAGTTCTGTAATCTATCACACAGGCATTCTTCTCAAGGAAATTGGCCACCAGGCTGATTGCAGGTATCAACTACAATGAGGTCCACTAGGAAGCATTCTTGATGAATACATAATTTGAGCTTGTTTATTTGACCCTTCAGCAAAATAGTGTTCCCTGAACTTGGGCAACACTGAGTCCTGATTGAAAAGATTTGCTGATTCACTTCCTGATGCTTCTGTGGGCAGAATAGACTGGGTAAAGCATGGTCCATGAGTTGTTGTAGACCTGATAGGGTTACTCAGAGGAGGAGGTGGAGCAATTGTAGCAGTTGGAGTAACTGTGACACTAATGGGTGCTGAGGGCACTACAGTTGTGCTCATGGTACAAGAGCCTGGCATAGCTATGGTGGTTAGTGTTGAGTCTTAAGAGAGAGTAGACTGAGTAAATGTAGGGCCTCCAAATGTAAAAGAGGTAATGGGGGTACCAAATGGTGGAATCACTGGGAACGTTGTAGGTGCTGGCAGAGCATGAGAAAAGTGAGCAGAAAATGTTTGTGATATAATATGTGAAAACTTTTCAGAGAGAGCATCAAGAACATTGTCCAAAAAGGCATGGGTTACATACTCAGGCTCTCCTGATGAGATCAGTGGAGAACATGGGGTTGATTCCTGAATTTGCATCTCTAATGCTGAGATCAAGTCAAGCAAGTGTCTCTCATGTTGCCAAGCTTCAGTGGCTTGTTGTTGTAGCTCTACTTGCAATGCATCAAGGCGGGCTTCACAGAAGCAGTGCTGAGAGATCTGCTCTGAAAGAGCTTCTCAAAGCTGATTGAATTTGGTTGTTGGTAACTCTGGAGGAGGTGACAATGGCTTGTATGAAATAAATGGGTTCAACAAGGTAGCAGGAGTAGGAGTCTCTTGCAGAAAAACTTCGGAGGGTGTAGACATAGCAGAAACAGGTTTGGTAGGGGTTGAAGTAGGTAAACCAACAACAGAATTAAATCTAGGGGGGCAGCGTCCAAGCTGCCAGTGCTCACACAGGGGAAACCCTGAGTGGGAGTCCCATTACAAGAAATAGAAAAATCCATATCCATAAGAACAAGAATAGTAAAAGTAAAGTAAGAGAAAAAGGTTCCAAAACTAATTCCAATAAAGTAGGAGAAGCATCCAACTGTATAGGAGAAATAAAAGGCAACTGACAGATGGTAGCAAGGCATAGGTAAAACAATCATTCCAAATTCTAAAATAATGAGACAATGCCTAAACAGCACTAAGAATGGGTAAGAATAGAATCAAGGCTTGATAATGGCATCAGATCACAGAATTGAAAATGTAGAATTACATATGAGGTAAAGTTGTACATCAATGGGTGGTGAAATAGATCAGGGGAAATCCATCCCAGCTGACTGACACCCAGTAGAAAAACAAAGCCAAATACAATAAGAAAACACTAGAACAGTTCTGTATCATGTCAGGGTCACCATGTAGAATTGTGGGACAAATCTAGCAGCTTGAGTGGTACAATATTGCAAAGAATAACCATTGCTGAGAACAGCCTGTACTCTAACAAAACAGATGAAGATTGGTAGTTTGCCAATTTCACTGTAGAAAAAAGTATCAATACCATTTCCAAGAAGGCATTCTAGCTAGTGACCAATTTACATGGCATCTTGCCAAAGCCGAATCAGTAGAATCCATCCTTACCAGCCAGGGTGCTAATTGTGTGTCTCAAGTTTAATTATAAACTTATAACTTATAAAGATAATCTGGTGCTACAACCACAAATAAACTTATCACTTGAAAATATTCTAATTATCTATTTTCTAATGAATGAAGAACTTACAGATTCTAAACTAATGGACAAACTCTCATTTGCTTACTGTCTTGCTAAAGCAAACAAAATCTGTTTCATAATAATCCTTCAAACCTAAGATAACACCAACTTCATCAGATCCCAAATCTATGGGTTGGAACTGAGCTTAGACAACTTCTTTATTCCTCTAATGCATTGCTACAGGTCAGGTTGATACCCATTGCACCATCTATCACTCTTGATCTAAATGAACAGTAGTTATATGAGGCATTAAGTGTAGCTAATGCTATATTAATTAAGTTAAACAGTTAACTCTTGTGAAGAGAGAGAGGATTTGGAGTCTGTCATACATTGAATAAAGATTAAACCAGAATTATGTCAAGCAAAAGCCTAAATTAAATTAAATTTGATGTTGGCAAGATTCTACATTAAACCTCAAAGCTTTATCATCCTGGGCTTACACAACTACAGAAATTCTACTGCCACACTTATTTCAAATCTTTTTCAACATAGAATATGCCCACATCACTGTCTCATGGTCAACAAATGCCTTGCTATCAACATTCTCTTATAGGCACAATCATATAAAATCATTGCTGAGAAACAGGCCCCACCTTCCATCACAGACATTCATGTGTATTTTACATACAGCCAATCAATCAACACTTTAAATTAAGTCAGTTCTATATGAAAATAAAAGCAGATTGCCCAGCAGACAATACATGGCCTGCAATTTCAATATCATCTCCATCTCAGTCCTATCACTATTCAGTAGAAAGTCTTCTCTCCACCATACAAAAATCACTAGAAATACAAAATCACAAAGACTTTTGCAAGTATTTTTTTGAGGAAATTAGAGCTCTCAATTGTAACACAAAATCTGCTGTAACCCCTGGAAAAAATACTGTAGAATCACAGGTGAGCTCTGGCTACTCCAGCAGTCCTGAGAAACTCAAAGGTTAACAAGGGTTGTAGAGGCTACCATTGTAGAGAGTGACCCACATTCTAGCAAAAAAGAGAACATTGGTGGTTCACTGATTCACTAAAGAAAAACAGAAACTATCCACTGAGAATAGACTTCCAGCAGCAACAAATTCACATATCCTCACACTGAAGCCATATCCATGAAGCCATCCTTACTCACCAAGGTGCTAATTGTGTGTCTCAAGTATTAATTTCTAGCTCAAATAAACAATTTAGCTCAGAGATCTGTTATCTCAACTCATGTAAATAAATAATAAAACAAAAGGCACTTAATTACCATACATTCACATTTGCCAACAGCATATTATATTTGCAATGTGTTGTTATTAAGTGCATGTATGAAATGAGATGATTGAATGAAAAGATGTTATTCCCTACACATGTATGTAGCAATAATGCAAAGTGACCATGATTTGGGCTGCCAACTGTTAAGGGGCTCATTGTTGCCTCAGACATAGTGCAGTGTCTCTCAAATTGTTGCTGGATCTTAAGCAAGATTTATTATACAAAAATCCATAACAACCTAAAAGGGGTTAGCATATAAATAAATCAAAGAAGATCAAACACAACTGAAGTGAGACAAATTATATTGTGCAATCACTACAGTTCTCTCACATATTTATAACAATTTCATCAAATTATTCCTGTTACATGTTTTCAAAATATTGCATGAAATTCCCTTGCAAATTAAATGAGCAATAACATGTAAGACTCAAATCAAGGGCACCAATAATAATATGATCATAAAACTGCACTCAAAACTACAAAGAATTAAACAATAATAAATTGATAAATTGATAGCAACAATCATTTCATCATGAAAACATATTCACTAAACTAGAGTGCCAAAATAATCAAGAATAATTAAAATATGGGCCCTGAGTGACTCTACTATACAAAACTTACTATGGTTTCAAAAATATTATAGCAGGATAATTAACAAAGAAAACCCACTTGGAACATTACCTATTACTTTTATTAGTAACAAACTAGTGATTGCTTCTAGAGATGTGCACATTGTATCAGACAAAGTGAAAAAATTCTTGTGGTGTGCAACATGCAAAACCAAGTTCACATCATTACTTGACAACAATTCTCTGTTATCTTCACTCCATTTACAAAAAGTGATACCTCATTCTATCATGCATATGATGACAAATCAAACATTAACACCACAGCTATCTCTGGAAGAATGTATACAAACAGAAAACAATTATTGAATCCCATCTCCCTTAATTCACACAGCATTGATGCAACCAGCATGGTGAACAAAACATAAAAAGAAATGGAGAGTAAACATAACACTCATTAATAATGAACAATATGTTAATAGTCTGGATGACCTGATAAAAAGATTCAACTCTGTTCATTACAAACAAAGCAAATAAAAACTCATTAAAGAAAATGACACTTCCTGCTTGTATGCAGATGGGTATGTACCAATTGAGCACATCTTCTGAAAACCTATTGCCAAACAAATCAAACATATCAAGACAAGCCTTACCAAGCTACCTAACAAAACTCTAATTTTGTTCTCCATCATAGGTGACTTAATATGGTGCAATTTAATCTAGGATACACTTCAATATTATGGTATTTTGAAAAGAATAAAAATTATAACCAATGATGTGAGCAAATATATCAGATGCAGAACTAATGACAGAAAAAATTGTCTCATCAACATCTTGTGGCATAATCAGGTGGCACACAAAAGATAACAAAGAAAGTAACTAAGAACTATTAGCAAAATAATTTATTATATTTTTGTACACAACCTGATTATTATCCTTTTGAATTTTATAAGAACTATTAGTGTAGTTTTAATATAACATTTATCCACAAAACAGTTTGGCAAATTTAAAAGGACCAACTCACTTAAGCTAATTAGTTGACATTGCATAATCATTGGAAGACAAATGAATTAGCAAATAGTAAACAAATTTGAACTATGACCATGAACATGCTGATTGTTTTCCAGTTAACTAGATTCCATCTAGTTGTAACAATTGATAAAGAAATTTCTACAGAATTCTTTTACTTATTTTCTACTATGGTTTGATTACTTAATAGAACATCAAGCTAAATGAGTGGTATTTAGTAGTTGCAAGGTTCCATCATGGGAACAATTCAAAGTTTCTTGTGCCAAACCACAAAAGTGCACTTAGGTTAAGACTATGGTTAGGAGTTTTTATTTTTGTTTAGCTGATTATCTATCATTATCTCACATGTATTAATGATAATGAATCTGAGATAAGGCTAGTAAGCCAAACTTAGGAATTTATATTTACATTGTTTTAGATCTAAATTAATGACTATAACATGACCAATAATGTGACTGAGCATGTATCAATTATTACATGTAGGGTAGGAAGCTGCTAGATATTTATTTAATTTATTAAAGCCAATATATTTTGGTAATGGCTAAATACAATATTAAGTAAGCAGCTAGTAAAAATTCAGGTTGCAAGTATACAGTACATAGAGACTAAGTTGAGTTGTGTTGTGCCTTAAGTAAAGCAATGAGCTATGATAGGGTACACATAAATTACATCACTGAACTGAAAGGTGCAACTCATTCAACTGGAATGTAGAGGAGTGGTTTTTATTGAATGTGGAGATTCACTTCAGGTGGATGCCCAGTTACCAACAAATGGAAATGATGCTGCAGAGCTTCATCACCTAAATAGTGTTCATTATATCACCTGTAAATTACAGTTAATGGAAGTAATGATGTAGAAGTGAAGCAAGCAGCATAAGAGTAGTACATACCTACATACTAATGTATCATTCTAATTATAACAGTATAATAAAGAAACCAGCTGACAGAGCCTGGTAGAGGATATTACAATGAATTTACTTCATTTGATTTCTTATTTTATATTATATATGTCAACAGACAGCTAAATGTCTGAGCACACAACCAGTGATCCCCAGTTTTCAACTAAGGCAACTTTTGGAGCTGATGCATATGCAGCTGTTCATAATCCATTGATATGTCTGTAGCCAGGAACTTCCTTTGTTGTGCAGCTCTATTAAGTTAAGGGTTTTTACTTTGTAGCTTTCCAACTTATTCATTCATTATAATAACTCATGTCATTAAACAGCTGGATAGCTAACCTTAGGCTAACCCTTTTTAGATCCAAATTGCTTAGGTGTAATAACAAGCTTTATTATACATATGAGGTGCCTATGAGCCCCAATCAATACTACATGTTGTTAATGCTAACTGTCATGTTAGGCAGCTTTATTTGTGACCTTCAATTGTGACTGTTATGTATTCTCTTTCTGCCAACCATATTGATTGTTCACATGTATTCAGAGTGTAGTTACATCTACTTATATGAGGGCTATTTATGTGTAGGGTTAATATCAAGCTTATGCAGAGCAGTTGCAAACTTTCAAGAACAATTAATACAATAAATTGATAGGGATTTACAACACACAATCACTGAGACATTTCCACATCATGAGCCTTGTCTGTGAGTCACAATCATTTGCATGGTAACTGGTAATGCCTTACCACATTCTTCTTGACCTGCAGTGTTTCACTTCAGGTTCAGACCCTGATAACATCTTGCTGCTTTTTATCTAAGCACGTTTTTATTAATACCTTACCTTGCTACAAATGGAAAGCTGGACTAAATGAAATTGTACAGTTGGTTAACAGATTAATTAATAGAAATTGTTATAGCATTACTGAAAATTATCTACAAATCTCCTTGTACAGATTCTCAGATTCTACATGGCAACTGTGACAGTGGCCTGATAAACTGTAACTCAACTAATTCAAACCCTGGGTTAAGATGGATTTCTTCTCAGAAAAAAAGAAAAGGAACAAACTATGATATAAGTAATTTAAGAAGATGTACTTCTTGTCAAAAGTGGCTCNCAATAATGTGACTGAGCATGTATCAATTATTACATGTAGGGTAGGAAGCTGCTAGATATTTATTTAATTTATTAAAGCCAATATATTTTGGTAATGGCTAAATACAATATTAAGTAAGCAGCTAGTAAAAATTCAGGTTGCAAGTATACAGTACATAGAGACTAAGTTGAGTTGTGTTATGCCTTAAGTAAAGCAATGAGCTATGATAGGGTACACATAAATTACATCACTGAACTGAAAGGTGCAACTCATTCAACTGGAATGTTGAGGAGTGGTTTTTATTGAATGTGGAGATTCACTTCAGGTGGATGCCCAGTTACCAACAAATGGAAATGATGCTGCAGAGCTTCATCACCTAAATAGTGTTCATTATATCACCTGTAAATTACAGTTAATGGAAGTAATGATGTAGAAGTGAAGCAAGCAGCATAAGAGTAGTACATACCTACATACTAATGTATCATTCTAATTATAACAGTATAATAAAGAAACCAGCTGACAGAGCCTGGTAGAGGATATTACAATGAATTTACTTCATTTGATTTCTTATTTTATATTATATATGTCAACAGACAGCTAAATGTCTGAGCACACAACCAGTGATCCCCAGTTTTCAACTAAGGCAACTTTTGGAGCTGATGCATATGCAGCTGTTCATAATCCATTGATATGTCTGTAGCCAGGAACTTCCTTTGTTGTGCAGCTCTATTAAGTTAAGGGTTTTTACTTTGTAGCTTTCCAACTTATTCATTCATTATAATAACTCATGTCATTAAACAGCTGGATAGCTAACCTTAGGCTAACCCTTTTTAGATCCAAATTGCTTAGGTGTAATAACAAGCTTTATTATACATATGAGGTGCCTATGAGCCCCAATCAATACTACATGTTGTTAATGCTAACTGTCATGTTAGGCAGCTTTATTTGTGACCTTCAATTGTGACTGTTATGTATTCTCTTTCTGCCAACCATATTGATTGTTCACATGTATTCAGAGTGTAGTTACATCTACTTATATGAGGGCTATTTATGTGTAGGGTTAATATCAAGCTTATGCAGAGCAGTTGCAAACTTTCAAGAACAATTAATACAATAAATTGATAGGGATTTACAACACACAATCACTGAGACATTTCCACATCATGAGCCTTGTCTGTGAGTCACAATCATTTGCATGGTAACTGGTAATGCCTTACCACATTCTTCTTGACCTGCAGTGTTTCACTTCAGGTTCAGACCCTGATAACATCTTGCTGCTTTTTATCTAAGCACGTTTTTATTAATACCTTACCTTGCTACAAATGGAAAGCTGGACTAAATGAAATTGTACAGTTGGTTAACAGATTAATTAATAGAAATTGTTATAGCATTACTGAAAATTATCTACAAATCTCCTTGTACAGATTCTCAGATTCTACATGGCAACTGTGACAGTGGCCTGATAAACTGTAACTCAACTAATTCAAACCCTGGGTTAAGATGGATTTCTTCTCAGAAAAAAAGAAAAGGAACAAACTATGATATAAGTAATTTAAGAAGATGTACTTCTTGTCAAAAGTGGCTCTCAGAGAAAGAAAGTAAATGGAATATGATTAATTGACTTAAGAAGATGTACTTCTTGTCAATGACAATTCACAAACAAAGTAACCATATCAATTATCTTGGTATACCAATAGCAAATTAAGAATACAAAGAAAAACCAGACCTACAGAGTAACAAGACAACAATTTAGTCAACTGGAAAAAACCCAAACACTACTCACAGCAAATCAAAATAATGGTATATTCCAGAAAACAAGACAAGGCCTAAAACTCAGAAGACCTCCCACAGTCAAAACCCCCCTGAACACAAGAAGTGTTATCATCTCCCAAAAGTGAAGCATCCCCAACAGAAATGATTCTGTTAACAGTCAACAACAAAAATGAGGTAACAGTAAATGAGTTAACTGAGGTGGTCAGAAAATTAATGTGGAAATTCTCAAAAATAGAATCCAGAAATGTTGAAAAGGAAAAAATCCTAAATGAGATAAAAGATGATATGAGTGCTAGACTAATGGAACAGAGAAATCTATTTGAAAGTCAGATAGAAATACTAAGTGACACAAACAATGAAATGAAAATTAAAAGTGCAAAATGGCAACACTTAATGTAGCATTATCCAAATCAATCTAAATGCCGCAAATGTTGAATAAAGATTGGAATAAGGTTGAAGAAATGATGATTAGAAATATTGTATTTAGATCAATTAGATTAATTTAGATTCATATGTATTATGCAACCAAGAAACAATATGTGTCAAAAATAAGAGATTAGTATTGGTCAATAATAATAATTTTTGGTAAAACAAGGGGGCAAAATCACTTTCATTACTTTTAGCCACCATTTTGGCAGACGAGAAGTTTAAATTTGAAATCAACAGGTACTTTTCTAGATTTGCTATAAATAGGAACTAAAGATTGTAAGCAATTGATAAAGAATTTTATTCAGAATTCTTATTTTGTTCTACTATAATGGGTTGATTATTTAATATGATGTCAAGCTAAATGATTGGTGTTTAGTAGTGGTCTGGATCCATTATCAAGATCAATTCTATGGTCTTTGTGCCAGACCATGAAAGTGCACTTAAGTTAGGTGTAGGGGTTTTTCTCTCATTTAGCTGACTAGTGATCACTTAATACGTGTATTAAAATAAATGAATTCACAAAATGGTATGATAACCAAAACCTAAGTAATATTGTAATATTGTTTTAGATCCAAATTAGTGACCCATAAATGACTGATAAATTGACTGAACATGTATTAAACTATAAATGTAGGTTAGGAAGCTGCTCAATACTAATACATTTATTAAAGCCAATATATTTTGGTAATGGCTGCATGTAATATTTATTAAGCATCTAGTAACAAGTCTGGTTGTGAAACAATGAAACACTTTTACAAAAATAGAGTCTAAGTCAAATTGTGTCATGTCTTGAGTATGCACTGAGCTAGGATAGGGTACACATAACTTGTATCAATGAGCTGAGATGTGGAACTCAACCAAATGGAGCATTGAAGGATTGGTGAAACTGGATGTGGAGATCAGCTTCAGGCAGATGCCCATTATCAATCATTAGTGAAAATGCCTCATGGCTTCATCACCTAAATACTGAACAGTTAAATCTGGATACATTGTGTTAATAGAAACAAAAGCTAAAGCAGTAGTTAGTTAAGTAAATCCCTACCTGCACAACTATGACTAAGGTTATAAACTAACAAAAGGATAAACTGTAATGATGCCTGGTAGAGGATGTTACATTAATGGCTGAAATGCATGAAGAAAACATCAGGTTATGAGAAGAAAACAAAATAAAACAAATGGAAATCAACAATCTTAGATACAAATTATGACTACTAATGTTGAATAATGAATCAGAAACTAACCAGATAGAAAAAACTTGAAAAAAATATGCAGAACCACAATAGAAGATGCAGATACCCTATGTAAAACAAATATAACCAAAAACAGAGGAAGAATTTGTACAAAAATTAGTAGAAATGATAACCAAGCAAGTCAAATAGAAATATAAACCCAAAATAGAGATGAAACCAATGTTCAATGAATCAATATTGTTAGAAACAAACAATAACAAAACACCATTATGCAAAGCCATTCTTCCTAAATTCACAGGAAGAATAGACAAATACAATTACAGTTGTAGTTAATGGTATAATGGTCAAAGCAACCATATATATGGGAGTAGTAATTTCTGTACTGACAGATGAATGTGCAACAAAAATTGAATTTACTAAAAACAACTAGAAAATGACAAACACATACTAATTAATGCATTGGGCAATTATATTGATACCAAAGTTACACCTGTAGAGATACCAATCAGGATCACAAACACAACATTTCAACAAACATTTATTGTTATAGACACCAAAAGGAACCCCCTGCCATATGAAATGAATTTAGGGAACAATTTCCTCACAAAAAATGTAGTACAAGAAGAGATAATTATAACTGAAGATGAAGAATGTGACAACAAAACACTATGATTTAAACTGAGTGAAGATATTAAACTTCAGCCTAACAATTGGAAAATGTAAGATATTGCACCTAAGGAAAAAATCACGACCAAAATCATGATACACAAACAAACAGGCATTAACACTAAGAAATTATCACTACCATCAAGTTTGTGTGCTATCAAACAAGGTAAATAACAATTCCCATATTGAATGCAACAAATCAGATTGTGAATGTAAAAAGAGAAAGCGTCATAATTTATGGTAAAAGAGTAAGATCTGAGGAGCAAACTATAGAAAAAATGATCAACATAATCAATGAAAAAGGTAATGAAGACTACAAAATCCCAGAGATAAATGATAGCAAATAACAGCACTTAAGTGAACACAAAAAGGAAAAATTAACAAACATGTAAAGAAAACATGAAAAAATCTTCAACTTTGGAGAAATTAGCATAGGCAAAGCAGTAGGAGAACCTCATAAAATTGTTACAACAACAAAAGAACCAATATGACTATGATGCATAAGAGTACCATAACAATTGAAAGAGAACTACAACCAAATTCTGAATGAATTAATTGATAATAAAAACATAACACTGAGTAAGAGCCCCTATGCTACACCAGCAGTGTTTGTGAAACAATTGGAAAAAGTATTGATGGTGTATCAATTTTTGCAAACTAAATGAAACCACAAAAAAAGATGCATACCAACTCCTTCAAATAGATTATATAATATACAAAGCCAGGAAGCATAAATATTAAATGTGCATAGACCTCTGTAAGGCCAACTGGCAAGTACTGATTGAGCCAGAGGACATCAAAAAAACTGCATTTATAACACCCTATGGATTATTCAAATGGATGTATATGATGTTCAGATTATGTAATGTGCCAGCAACCTTCCAGTGTTATGTCACCAAAGTACTGAAACACAATAAACCAAAATTGAAGATGGAGTATGTGCCTACATTGATGATATACTAATAGTGAGCAACACATTGAAAAATTAGACTGAATGTTAACTATTTTATACAATGCAGGACTAAGGGTGAATGGAAATAAATGCAAAATCCTTAAAACACAAGTTGTATTTCTGGGAAGACAAATACAAAAAGGAAAAATCAAAATGAAAAACAATTCTAAAGACATGGTACAGAAAGACCTTCAAAGGCTTGATAAATTATTATGGATGGTTTATCCCAAACATAGCACAGAAATTTAATAAGATGACATCACTAATGAAAAAATCCGCCATATTTGAATGGACATGAAAAGAGCAAGAGCAATTAAATAATGTAAAAAACGAACTGGCAAGATTACCATCATTAAACACACCCAACTGTGTTCATATTCAACTGCGACACTAGCAACATTACCCTAGGTGCATGTTTAGGCCAGATCAAAAACAGTGAAGAGGTACTGATACAATTCTTCTGTAGAAAACTCAAACAAAGAGAGGAGAACTCTGGATTGACTGAACTTGAAATGCTTGCACTGGTAGAAAGCATAAAGAAGTTTCAGTGTTTCTTAATAGGTCAAACCTTTCAAGTGACAACAGACAAAAGTGGCTTTGCATGACTAAAATAATTCTCAGGCAATAAGTCCTCAATAGTCTCAAGGTGGATAGAATATTTGAATGAATTCAAATTCATAATAGAACACAATAAAAGACCACTACATAAAAATGCCAACTTTTGGACAGGAGAAAAGAAACCATTTGAATTCTTACCACACAACAAATATGAACAGCTATTTGAGATAAATGCTGACAAGAAAGGAAAACCAGTAATGCTGATAGTCATAAAAGAAGAGATAACAGAAACAGAGATCATCAACAAATAAAGAACAGACACAATTCTGCAAGAAATAATCACTAAAATACAAGACAACAAAAAACAGTTAGGAAAAATTGCTAACAGCTACTTCTAAAGAAGTAAATGGAAAGTAAATAAAAACAGATTGCTATACATTGAATTAAAATCAATAAGGATAGCAAAACCCAAATACTACAAATGGGAACTCATGTGAAAAATACATAAAAACAGACACATCAGAATCATACAAACTGAAATAACATTCAATACAAGGTTCATAATAATATCAGTCAGGAAAACAATAGAAGACATAATCAATAAATGGACAACCTGCCTACTCAACAGCAAATAGCACTGTTAGAAAAGATAATAGCAACAGCATCAAACCAAATAGTTCACATAGACCTAGAAAAATTGTCACAAGCTGACAAATGCTACCAAAACAGCAAAGACAGTCATAGACAAAATAATGAAGGAATTGATTCTAAAACTTGTTCCAATGTAAACAATCATATCTGATCATGGAGTACAATTCAAAAGCAAGCTATTCAAATAATTAATGGAGATACTAAATGAGAAAACAAGTGCATATCACCCACAAGCCAATTAAAGGGCAGGCAGATAAATGGGGCAGCTCATTATTGAATAAATGTCAATCAACAACATCTTGATCACCTCAATCATCCAGATCAGATGATGGAGTATGCCACATGACAAAAATAGGGAAGGAACAGATAAACCTCTACTTCATAGCTAACAGGAAGATGAGATACAACACAAATTACAACTTGTCCCCAGTGACAAAATGCTTCATAAGAAAAAACACCATGGCAAAAGAAAGTGAAGGATCAGCAGTCCCAATAGTAATTGATAAAGCAAATAGACCCACATGCAACGCAATAATCTTGTACAAATTGAACATGAATGAGAAGCTCAACCACCCATACTTTCAAAGAACAGTGCACATTACATTCAATGACCAATTCACACAACTAGATGGACAGAAACTGATAAACAACAGAGAGAAAATAGTTGAAGAATGTGAACAGGTAAACCTTGATCAGAAAAACTTACTAATCATACACTTCATCAAAGAAAGTGAACTACAGTAAAAAAACTCTACAGAAATCAATAGAGAAAACCCTTAAACTCGCAAAATCTCAAAGATACATGTGATAATTATAGCAAGACTGAACATCACAACACAAAGAGCAATTGGAAAATGTATTTGTGATGGAAACTTCTGATGAAACAAACATATCTGAATTAGTGTCAACAGACCTCAACTCAACTTAATAACACTAGCAGAGAGGATTATGGCCTAGTCAAAAATAGCAATCAATCTCTACTACCCAGCAAAAACTATGGAAATGACACAAAGAGGAGGCAATCTGGAGGAAGTCAGTGATATATACCTGAAGTGTAGTTTGAAAAATACTTCACAAGACTGCTAAACAGAGAACAGACATTGGGAAGACCAACTGTAATAGAATTAGCAAACATGGAAATAGACATTTTGAGTGATGCAAAAAAGAAATAAATGTGCGGAGCAACTTTCAACTGCAAATTAAGAGTACTCAAGACACAACCATGGCTAACTACAAGAAATCTAGTCAGGAAAGAAGAGTGTGAAACCATTGAAGCCATCAAAAGAATAAAAGATCATGTGCAAATGAAACAATCAAAAAGAAGATGTGAAAATACATGATGGACTATCCAAAATGTGCATATACAATGATTATGAAAACCTCAGAAATATTGCAAAAAGAAGGACAAACAGGCCTCATAGAAATAATATAAATGTGCAGTAAGTCTCAAGAAGAAATGTACAGAGAAAACCAGCTGTTGCAATCATTCAAGATCATTCTAACAACAAGAACCCAGAGAGAGATTGACAAGATAAACCTTGAGAAATGTGGAGAATGCAGTCCAAGTGAGATATCATGGGTTGACACAGATGACGAGAGACTGCTAGTAGTGATAACAGTCAAGCAAGAGAGGTGAAACAACATAGTCCAAAGAATATACTGCAAAGTATACAGAAAGGAAACAAAGTCATTGATCAAATTGCTATACACCAAAGCATTTACAAAAACGGAAATTTCACAAATGCTACAGCCACACAAACAACTAGCAGTCGACATTGAGTGTATTACCTCAAAAATAATGATAGGAGGAGAAACCTCACAAAAACTCATGAAGAGCAGACTAACTAACTCATTCTGCGAAGACATAAAAACATTGGAAAACAATTACCCAGCAACTTTCAGATTAGCAACAACCGCCAAAATGGAAGGTAACTATGGAAACATCAAGGAAAATACACTAACAGCGTTACTCCAGTGCACACTGCCTCTAACAATCTCTTTACCTATGCTCCTACCAATATGGAGACTAAAAAGCAGAAGAGTTGCAAAAGCATTTTAGCATGAAGAGACCACATATGTCAACACCAAAGAGAAATTACTAGAAAAGATATGTGATGAGAGATATAAGAAATTGAGAATAATGCTTCTGAAAAAAAACAACAAAGAACATATATAAATTGAGGGTAAAGTAACACCATATGACTTATACAAAGAGAGCAAGCCAATCTGCAAACAAATCAACAAAGTAAGATCAGAGATCAAAAAAGACCAACAAAAACAGTGATACTCTCTCTTTTCTGGAATCAATGATATAGTTTGGGGAGAATTATGGAGTAACACGTACAAGTACTATGATGTCACAAGAAGACTAGAGGTAATTACAATGATTTGATTGAGGAAAAACAACCTGGAAGAAATAACATGAGAGGAAGTACAAGAAAACATTAGTGCATTCTACAACAAAGCATCAATATCACAATATCTACAATCTACCTACGATTTTTTCTTCCCAGACACAACAATTAACCCTGATCTAGCACACACAAGCCATATTGAAGTGATCATGACCCTCATGATAGCAATTAAGGGCATCTGTTTATATGAAAAGCACTATGATGAATTCAACATGAAACTAAATGAACTCAGAAGCATGTGCACCATATTAAATACACTGAAAGATCCTAAGTTCATCAGACACAAGAAAATGGTCACAACAGAAAAAGAAGTTGTGATGAAGCTTACCAAACAGGAGGGTATCAGAACGTTCATTGGGACATGCCTTAGGCAATCTCACTAATCAAACAAGCAAATGAGATGATTCATTAATTAGGTATGCTGATGGAGGAGTGTGGCATAATCAGGTGGCACACAAAAGATAACAAAGAAAGTAACTAAGAACTATCAGCAAATTAATTAATTATATTTTTGTACACAACCTGATTATTATCCTTTTGATTTTTATAAAAACTATTAGTGCAATTTTGATATAACATTTAGCAGCAAAATGGTTTGGCAAATCAAAAAGGACCAAATCACTTAAGCTAATTAGCTGACATTGTGTAATCATTAGCAGATGAACAAATTAGCAAAAGTAGACAAATTTGAACTATGAACAGGTAAATAGAAGAAAACAGATATTTTAATTACTGATCTTGGAGTTTTGTTTTTGTTAAAATCAAAGATTAACTAGGTCATGTATTGGATTTGTGCATGCCATCAAGTAGCCCTCTGAATTTGAACAATGGATTTAATGTTAACAATGTTGCCCCTATTTGATCTAATGATTCTACACAACAATGAAGAAATGCCAAATATTCAATTTTCATTGAAGTGTAGAAGAAATTCATTATATGAATAAAAAGAAGAACATATTTAAAACATTATAATTTTATTAGTGCATTTTATATTTTCTTTAAGCAGATGTGTAAAGTCTACAACTATATAAAATGAATATAATAAAACTGCATAAACAACATGTATATGTATATGTTGTATATCATATCACATATATAATTTTTTTAGAAAACAAGCTTGCTTTCCATCATTCAAATCAAGTTTATAGCATTAATTTTTTTTATTAGTTTACCATGTCTATATTTTAAGCATTTGTTATTAAGCTTAGTGAATATTTTTCTAATTGTATTTGAAAAACACAGTATATACAGGGTGTCCATT
The DNA here is from genome assembly GCA_900660155.1 of Hofstenia miamia. Lineage (NCBI taxonomy): Eukaryota > Metazoa > Xenacoelomorpha > Acoela > Hofsteniidae > Hofstenia > Hofstenia miamia. Next base: position 596,536 of record CABFPE010000017.1, on the reverse strand, counting down.
AAATAATTAATGCCCAATGGTAGATGTATCTACCCATTAACCACATGTCTTTTAAATGCACAGCATGTAATAAAAATTTAGCATTGCCATTGGAAACAATTTTAGCATCATGTAGTGATTCCCCGCGCTTTATTTTAGCATTATTGTTACTCATGCTATTATAGCTTACAACTGTTATTAACTATTATACATATTGATTTCAGAAAAAAATGTCAAAGCATGAATTTCTAAAGAATAAATGTTTAGTGCAAATTTCATATTGGTGTAAAATTATATATATTAATCCTTATCAATAGCCTATATATGTGAGAATTCCATAGCAATATATTTATTACAAAATAATTTTTATTTTTGAGTTGGCATTGGGTTTAATACTGGTGGTAGATATATCTACCACTGGGCGTTTACATGGTAAATATAATTTTTTAAAAAAAATATGTAAAATTGAAGAAAAACTATTTGTTAGAATTATTTTGTTGTCTAAAACTTTTTTATAACTCTATGCTTAGAAGACTAGTATTAGATGAAGTCATTGAGCTTTTTGAAATTGATGATGAAGACAATGATGAGTTTCCTACATCCCAAACAGTAATCATAGAACCGCCCATAGAAAGGCCAGATGCTGATACAGACATTGATGATTTGCCAAGTGATGATGATATTGTAGAAATATGGATAATTTACCTGGCAGAGTATTAAAATCACAAGCCAGTATTGAGGATGTATTAGAAAAGTCTGAATTTTTAGAGCCAAAATGTAAACAAAGGTATCTCTTTCCTTAATACATAATAATTGCCATATTTATTCACCTCATTTGAATTGATAGATTATCTTTCTGACCATGGCATTGGCTTTACTGGAACTGTAAGAGAAAACTGCATGTGTAATGCACCTTTGCCACATAAAAAGTTTATGGCAAAAAGCAAAAGAGGATACTTCAGTTCAGCATTCACCAAAAAAATTGCTATATGTAGATGGCAGGATAATCATACTGTTACAGTTGCATCTAATTTGTACAAAACAGAATCAATATCTATGATAGAAAAGTACTCTGCCTTTGATAAAAAGAAAATAAGCATTTCCAAGCTGAACAGTATAAATCAGTATTGTAAATTTATGGCAGGTCTTCATGATCAAAGCGTTTCTACTTATCAAGTCAGGATTAAATCCAAGAAGTGGTGGTGGCCCTTGTTTGCCCACACAGTGAATGCTTCAGCTGTAAAATCTTGGATACTTTATAAAAGCATCAGTGGAGAATCTATACCACTTTTAGATTTCATTCGAAAATTTACATACTTCTGCTTAGAAAATTTGGACAAGTAATTGCTGTAGGGCGTCACCTCCAGCCCAAATGATCAACTGCTGATATTCTATGCATAGACAATGTTGGCCATATGATTGAATTTACAGGTAATAAAGGGCCTCGTTGCGCCTTATGCAAAGGAAAAAGTATGTATTGGTGCATCACATGTAATGTTTATATTCATCCTCAATATTTTTTGAAATATCACCAATAGACATTTTCTATTGTTTTTTTGAATATTATTTTATATATTCAGTAAATATATTATTATATAAATTGCTATATCAAATAATACTGGTTTGTTTTCTCATTATGTAATTTTGACAAAAAAGCAGTTAGAATACCCATTGGTAGATGCATCTACCATGAAATTACTTCAAATTAAATTTGATAAATTTTAAATGGCTTAGTTTTTTCTACTAGTAAGAGTCCATTTACTTGTTCTATTACAAAAATATTTTAAAAAATTCCTTTCATGGTCATTTGGGCATTTTGGCCAACAATGCTTAATTCTTGCAATGATTTTTGACAAACTCTAGCGATTACTGGAAAAATGGATATCAAAAGGTAAAACAGAACAAAATCTAAACATAAATAATCTAAAATAATTTTGTGCTGCAAATATTAATATGAATATTTGGGAAGTAGAAGTGAGTTTGAAAAACTTAATGTTTTTTAAAACTAACCTTAAAATTATGGCAGAATATATAGGAATATTTTTAGAATGTAACATTAAAATTATGTATATTCCTTGGAAATCCTTTGAAAAACGCTATTCATTTCAAGGTTTTATATGAATAAAGATAAATATGTTCAAACATACAATTCAATGGGATTACTAACATATATGAAAGTTATGGTACATAAAATATGAACCACATATATTTTAGTTGGGCGAAACATTAGAGGCAAAGAACTCAACGCTAACATATATTTAGGCTTGTGCATGTTATCTTATTACAATTAATAATGCTAATAATTGGCAGAAACTAGGATCGTTTAGAACTGGTAACAGTTTGATTCGAAAAATCCATATCTACATTTTTATCATTTAAATTTTTTTTTACAAATATTTTGTTGGTTTTTAAAATGTGATATATTTATGTTAATGCAATAAGTATCACCTTTTATAGAGAACTTTGCATGAGTTCCATGTGTAATTCTAGTATAAAGCAATAGAAAAACAAAAATAAAAAAGTTCTGAGAAAACATTTTTTAAAAGCTGTTACTTTATCAGAACACTTACGCAAGACTGTAAGGAAAATATTATTTTGCCACAAATCTAAATTAAAAAAATGATGTTATGCGTGCTGCTTAAATTACCAATTAAAAGTTCAAGTACGTTGATTTCTCACTATCATCGTCTTTGATAAAGACACTTTCACGCGAATTCGATTTAATATACGGACGAAATTCAATTTTAACAAACATAAAATTCAACCTTAAAAAGTACAGAACAAGGACAAACAATCTGCCAAAAATAGTGGGACATTTTACGTAAAATATTACGTCCATACTAAAACCACTTTCTGGGGGAAGTCAAGTCATTTTGTGTAGTGCAATTAATTTGTAAAGGTTATTCTTAAAAATTTATTTTTTAAAAGCAACATCATGTGACTCGTAAATTTAATGACGTCAATTGTTTTAAATTGAAAAATAATTTTTTTACATTATTTTAAAAAAAAGTTAAATGCATTGGAAGACATGCTTTGCATTATAATTCAACTGAAAAGAATATTTTTCTGATTTTGCAGCTTGGGTCTAAAAAAATTGATGCTATGAATCAAGCATAAACATGTATTGATAAAGAAAATTCAAAGATTAATTTTCTACGCATGAGGAAAACATAATAATTTATCAGTAATATGGTTGTGATAAATTTATATGAAATTTATAAACTTTTATTTTCAGAAATGCTAATGAAGAAATTTATATGCCAAATATCAACTCTTAAATTGATTTTCAGCACTTCTATTTCATTCTTAGGTATTGATTTGCACTGCCTTTGTTATTCTGTTATTTCAAAAGAAAATATCTTTATTAAAACAATTTTTTTCGCAGATTTCTTCAAAAAATAATTTTTTACTGTTAAATACCGTAATTACTTTTGATCAATTTGAAATTTACGAGGAAAATCTTTAATGCAAAATTACAATTTAAAAATCTTAGGAAATCAAAATAAACCTTCAACTTACTCTAACCCAAGTTCAATTTGAATCTGTGTAAGAGGTAGCATGACATGGATAAATTTTCAAAGTAATCATCAGCAAAAGTATCAACGGGACAACGTCAAACCAAAATTAAAAGGATAATGTGTCTTTTTCAGGACGTTATTAAACTTCAAAAAACCAGTGGGATAATGAGTATAATAGAGAATTTTGAATTATGCTATTTAAAATAGAATACTCATAATAAATCAATTTGAATACAAAATCAATTTTCAAGATAAAGTATTGATAAGTTAATCTGCAATATATAAACTAAGCTTCACACAGCCGCATATTTAAGGCGAAGAGGAGGTTAGCGGGGTTCAGAACCGATATTAGGAGAAAATCAGAAATTTCGTGTTCATAAGCGGAATTATTCATCCGTAAAAGAGTAAACTTCAAACTATAGAATTAAGAGTGATTTTTTAAAAGTAAAAATTTGAAATTTAATCAACAGTAAAAATTTTTTAGGGTTTGGCGGTGTACCGAAAATAAGCGAAATAGCTGTTTTTTACTCTAAACCGAAACCGAATGAAGAGCAAAAATGAAAACCGAGTTTTCGGTTTTTTTAGAAGCAGTCATATAGAATGTTATTTCCAAGAAATGATGCAATATTTTGGATAAAATGCTTAACAAATTGAAGTGTAATTGAGTTTACTTCATTATAATATCTTAATTTAGTTTTATAAAAATATACATTGCAATGGTATGTTTCTCTTGAATAATTTTTTCTAATAAAGATAATAGTTTAGCTAAAAAAATCGAAACCGAAACGGAACTAAATTTTGAAGCCCGGCAAGCACTTATTATTTTTAATGTTGTGTTCTCCCTTACGGTATTTTGTTTATAATACTTAAGCAAGTTTAAAAACTTTCAACTATTTTCTTTTGTAGCAAACAAGGCCTTGAAGAATGAGATGGCGGCATACTTTCTAAACTCAGTGCGAACCCCTGCGAACAAAAAATCCTAAGTACTGACATTTTCATCTTTTAATTTATATTTTCACAAATATAAAAGAATTTTATGATATACAATTAAATAGTTACGATAATTGATAAACCAAATCTGCAATATCCCATGGAAGAGCTCTTTTCCATCTTTGGGTACACTGTGCATATCTCAAGGATGCACACACTTATAGTTAATACACTACTTCATCTTATCAATATACAGGGAATAGCTTGCTTTATAAGAATACTTGAGTCAAATTTCGAAATTCACCTAGCTATTATCAGATGTCACATGCAATTTATATCAGTTTAGATTTTTCTTAGAACTTGTAATACCTCAATCTCCATATTGTTAATTTTACTAACCATGTTGAGAACATCAAGCTAGATGTAATTGGGGTCTTACACATTTTAGAAATTTTACTTATTAATCATTGTTTGTAAAAATATTTGAAATATTTCGTCTTTGTTGTCATATTTTTATATTTACATAGAGTTGAAATAATCAAGTATCCTAAATGAATTAAATACATTGAAAATATAATTGGATTTTTGCTATGAATAAATCAAGCGTCATTGGGAAAATTATAAATTACGGAAATTTTAATTTAATGTGTTATCAGATGGCAAATTAACATATCACTGGTTTCAAATTATTCAATAATAGATTTTACTGCACAGTACGCATGCAATTTTTAATTAACTAACAGCTGTCTTTGAATGAAAATATAAATAGATTAAAAACAAGTATTTGTAAATATATATTATTTTAGAAATGATTAGGATTGTTTTGGGACCTCAAATTTAAAAAAAATTGGGAATATTTGTATATACTTAAAAATTTAGAACAATTGCATCGGAGAGGCAGAAGTCCCGTCAACAGAAACATGCAGGCTTGTCTAGTGGGGTGCGGATCCGTGGAGATCCATTGGTTTAATGGGGGATTTGTGAGGCTAGTACTGTAACTGCAAGTCAAGGATGATTTTATTGCTTTATAAACCCAAAAAATTCGCCCGGTCATATCTATTATTTATTAATTATCTTAGCCTCTGGCATTCACTTCAAAAATCAGAACATAATTATTGCTACAATTACTGCTTCTACATCTCAGAAAACTACATCTGTCTCAAACTGCATCAGTATATATAAACAACTTGTCAAAATTATTTTTGGAAATCTGATTTCCGAAATGAATAATTCAGAATGGTTGTTCAACAGAATAAATAGCAATGGGGGTAAAAGGTGCTTTCAACTTCACAATTCGAAAACATTTTTGTTGAAATTATTTTATTTGTTATATTACGAGAATAATTTTCTCTAAATTATATATGTATGCATTCCTAATTACGTATAGAGACCTATTCTTAGGGAGACGACTGCGAGCGGAAGATACTAACGAACACTAAAACTGTGATAAAACCGCTCTTGCTTATATATATATATATATATATAAGCAATACATATAT
>CABFPE010000017.1:555373-569665 GCA_900660155.1 Hofstenia miamia | reverse complement strand
CCCCTATATATATATATATATATATATATATATATTTCTCCTACCACATTAACATACAAGGTGGATCACAAAATTCATAGCAAATGAATAAATTTTACTGAAATGAAATATACACCTAAAATTGCATTTCCACATCTACCAATCATAACAATACATTTCTCAAGTCAATGCTTCCATGATCAAAGATCGCCTTTAAAAATTCTCGAGGACATTTTTTGGAGACAATTAGTGGCGTAGGCTTTGATTCCTCTAGGTAATTAAAACGGATATCTTTGAGGATTTATTTTAATCTTGGATAAAGAAAAAAGTTTAATATCCTGATTTACAATTAAGACCTCCGTCTTTGATAAGGAAAACAAGATTGGTGATACTATGAAGGTTGATGTGGTAGTGATATTAGACACACGAAAAAGTGCCAATCAATATTGCATTTCTAGTACAGGGTTCAATCCCAAAGTACACTGCGCATTACATTTCGCGAACAGTGCAAATGCACATGTACCCATACACTGTAGACTGCCAGATTGATTTTGGGTGGTAGAAATGACACTGAATCGAGTTTACGAAAAGATAAATATTTCTTAATCTGCATCGAGGTAAATCAATACAACTGCATTATCTGGGGCGCTGAGAAACTATCAAAAATTTGACATGGTGCGTATTCACCTGAGGTTTGTGTTTATTTCGGTGTGTGCAAATTCTGAGATGAATCCATTCTTTTTTCGAGAAGAATTACTGGAGCAAATTACAAAATCTAAGCTAGAAGACAATGTCATACCACAATTGAAGCAAGAAAAAAAGTAAACAAAACTATTTTCAACAAGACAGTACATCACCCCATATCTTCAATTTGGATAAGGGCGTTATTAAACAGCATTTTCCCGACGAGAGAACCATAGAAGAAAAAGGGGAACATCTCACTTCAGTGTGTGTTTAAGTAATTAAAACCGATGCACAAAGCTTCGCAATATTTTGGAAAATGTTGGAAAACAGACTTAAAAATGCACGTCATGACCATAGTTTTTAATTTTTTTAATTTTTTACTGAACATTTTCTATTTAAGAAATCAAAATCAATTTGAAAGTCGGACCTTTGCTTATGCAATTGATAGAGGATGCTCTCAAAATTGCTAATCATTTTATCCAGAATTTTAATTTAGCCCTTGAATTATCTTTCGTGCACAACTGTGAATTTATTTGAATTTTGTTCCATACAACCTATTTCAGCTTCAACAACGGACTACAACTGTTTTGAGAGACTATCAATCAAGAGCAACTCTGAAAAGCAGCTTTGCATTCGACATGACATTGCAAAACTATGATAGCAACGAATTTTGTTATATATATCATGTTATTAATGAACAAAATAAAGTATATTTGCTGCTTCAAATTTTAAATTTAAAACCTGTATTTACTTAATTGCACGTACATTTGGAAATGGGATACAATTTTGGCGCTTTTTTAATAAGTTCGTATCTATGATAGAACATTGTTAAATTCTTGTACATGCACTATGTGTGAAATTGGATGAATATATGAATGATTTTTTAAAATATATTTTCAAACTACTTACACAGAAGAAACATTAACTATCCTAACGTCATCACCAGATGCAAAGAGAATATCCTTCAACAGATATGTGAGGTAGAAATGACCTATATGGTTGACTCCTAATTGAAATTCAAACCCATCCTTTGTCAATTGTCGCTGTGGTATCATCATTACGCCTAAATCGACAACACATTCGTTGGGAAGAAATTGAAGCTTTCCCTGAAATTCATTCAAAATTTCATGAAAGTGAGCATTTTAATAAAAAAATTGCGATTATTATGAGGCTTGCTCCGTTGTTCACTTAAGATGGAAAAACTTAACTTTTGAAATTGTCTTTAAACTTAGTTACTATTTCTCATCTCTCCACAATGGAACTGTATTTTTGCATTTACATGTGCATACTACTGAAATTCAATAATTGAAAATTCAAAAATGGAAACCAATTTATTGTAAGAAAATGCTTGAGGAGTTTTCAAGAAGCACATTTCCAGCAAGAGTAAGTAGTATTAACTAGCAGCCCTTGAGTAGAATATCTGCCAGTAAATTTTTTTGTTCTAGAAGTTCTTTAGCTACAAAAAATTTCTGCATTTGACTTAAGAACTATGATAAATGTCCAAATTCAATTTGACGTAGGAAATGCCTAATGCAATATATTTTTAATACAACTCAAAATCCACCTCTGCACTAATTACCATTTTTCTGTGGATGAGCTAGCGTGTAAAGCAGAATTTTCTCACGAAGCTTTCAAACGTAGAAAGCAGAACTTCATCAAAATCATCAGTACTATGATTATTTATCTGTTGTGAATATAGACACACCAAATTATTAGTTGAAAAGATTTACTTTTAAACAATATTAGCATCTCAATGTTTATATCATTGATAAAAAATTGAAGCCTTACATATGTTTGAATACCGAAAGAAACTTACCTGCGTTGTTTATTAGAAGTTGAATTGTGGTAAACTTTGACTTGATCTTTTCACAAAAGTCCCTAATACTTTCAAGAGACTGTAAGTCTAGTTTAAGAAATATAAGTTGTTCAGGTTTAATGAAATCCTTGCTTTCCTCAAGAAGTTTAGTGATTACGTCTTGTGTTTTTTCATCACTTCTACATGCTAAGACTACCTACAAATACATATTGGTCAGTCGAAATAACTAAAAACTGTTCTCAAAATATACAAACCAGGCAATATACTAAATGATAGCGTAAAATTGAAATATAAATTGAAGGTCATACATTAAATCATCACTGATTTTCATTAGACTTAGTCATTTATGTCTGATACATAGTACGCAAAATAATCTTGTCACCTCAACGTTGGGAATTTCAAAGAAAAGGCCAATGTACTCTGTATCACTTTGGAATGGTGCTACAGATTAATCGAAATCTATTAGTGAGAACAATCGTCAAACGTTTTCTTTTTGAATTTTATCTTATTCCACAGTTACTATTTTATTGATTCACTAAAGATGTATTGGTTTTTCTTATTCCTAAACTTATAAAATATGCCATTACTTATGTTTGGTTAAGGGCTTTTGGAAAAGCCTTTTAGAATGTCTGAATTACGATCTTTGCAGATCTACTAATAAGAAAAATTATTTAGTGAAAGTCAGTTTCTGTATTTATAAGCAGACGAATAATACCGTTGCACCCAAAATGGCTAGCTCTCGCACTGTTTCAATTCCAATCCCTGCAGAAGATCCAGTGACAATTGCATTGCAATCTTTAAGATCATTTTTGGCGCGTTCTCTCCAATTAGGCATAATGCAAGTCACTCTTTGAATAAATGTTTATTTTGAAATCTATTTGCTTAACAAAGGTTTGCTAAATGTTAATTAAAAATTAAACAAAAATAGTGCTTGCTTACAATTTTCTAGTTGTTTGAACTTAGTAAACAAGAGTATAAAATTTTGTTTCAAATTCATTTTTAAAGTAATTTTAACTCAATTTTATATTGCAATGTGTACACATTTTGAAACGATTATGACACTTTGAAATCTTCGAATACTGACAAGGACTTTCGATATAATTGAGTAATACTCTGCTGGAAATAATTTAATATATAAAATATTTTACTACCTGTCCGACGAAAAAATTATCTTAGTCAACTCTTTCCATAACTGGCCTATTTACTAGTTCTAACTGAAGGGTTTTCAACATGGACAGGAGGGAAATAGGTGCCTGTCTTCTACGCCATATATTTCAGCATTATACCAAACAAATCAAGACATGTCATATATCAATATCATCACGGTGATGATATATCAGCAGCTGGTAAAATTGGCGACGCGCGGACTGCCGATATATCGGCAGTTGGTATAGAAAGAGTTAAAGCACTTGTAAACAATTAGTTTTTAAGGACCCAAAATGTCCAAGTATAATAATAATAAGCATACTGCAATGATTAAATAGACTAACTGTGCATTTTAGAATTTAGACACTATTTTCAAAGATTTGATCCTAATTTTTCAATTATACTCTAATTAAAAAATATATGAATTTCAAAACTATTTTCCTATCATTGGTCATGTCATCATGTGTAAACATTACAGAATTTAAATTCACCATTCTGACCTAAAGAATTCAGAATTTACTTTCCACTTTCATGTAACAATTGAAAGAAATATTGGGAGCTGTGTTGTAAGAATTGTGTTAGCTAGTTCTTGAGTACTATTTTTCGGTTTTGTTTTCTAAGAATTTTCAATACATTTGCAAACACTTGTTTTAGATTTCGTCCCAGCAATGATTCAATATTTAAAATTTTTAGATTTTTGGAGAATAAAGAACCAGGGATTTTTAAAATGTGCTAAAGCACTGAAATTCATCTTAATTGGAAATAACGGCTTTTCTTTAGTATACTGTAATATCTGTTTGTCCTTGCAGATAGCCCCTAAGTTTCATGTACACCTAGTATAGGGAACTGATGTGTGCAAAAGATATTAAATGTCAGTGCCAATTATTATTTAGGTTTTCCTAACCTAACGACTAATACAGATGTAATTTAGGTAAAGACAATACCAACTACTCAGTTCTGAATCTATTTCAGTGATACAACAACAATGTGGCCTCCAGCCAATGTTCAACCATTAATCAAAAGGAACAGTTAATGTGTAAATATGAGTTTAAATAAAGTAGTTTTGATAGTGTTACTAGCTTGATTTCTCATGTATTAATTTCTACCTCACCTCACCTTTATGATTGTTAGTGTCTCAACTTATGTAATAAAGTTAACATGAACACAAAACCCTAAACGCCTTTTGGCTTCTGTTTCTCACGAATGAATTCTCACAAGTTAATTTCTATCTAGCCATATACCAAATTGCCATTTGAAGTGATCCTGTTGCAATTCAGGTCTCACATGGCAAATCACTCCTCCCAACGCCATGGGGGTACTAGGCTTGATTTATTATATTTAAATTAAATAAATAAATAAATAAATAATGATAGCAAAATAACCTGATGCTATAGTTGTATGTTAGTGGTTTTCAATAGAATTTCCAAACTAATGTATGAAAAGATAACACGTTTCCTTCTTAATGAAATTGTATTTGTAAAAGCCTTCTCATGCAAATGAATTGTGGCGAGGATCTATTAACTCACAAAACCAACACTGCACTTAATGATGTAAAATAAATAACAACTGCTCGCTCATGACTAATGTATTAATATAAAGGTTAATGTTGGATTAAGCATTTATGTTCTCACCTAGTTTTCTGCGCCCATAGCCGCTCCACGTCCCATGACCGTAGTAGTAGTAGTAAAAAAGCACCAACAGCCAAATAAGTCCAAAATTTCCTTAGAAATTGCATTGACCGCCATTTTGTCTAAATATTGTGACAATTGTGCAGAATTGCCATTCATTAATTTGATATGAAATTATAATGTATAGATTTGAATCTGGTATACAAAAATTACAGACAGCTTGTTCTGGACTGAAGATATTTTTCTAAACTAATCTAAATAGTTTGCATGACATTTATTTTGAATGGTTTTTTACCTAAATCAATATTTCTATAAGGTAAAATTTACAATTGAGTATAGACCAAACGTTGGCGCATTGTTTGCATTAGAATAGTTAGATAGCCAACAGTAATACCACACTTTGTGTACTCAAGATTTTCTGATGGCGGCATCTCAGTCATGATCAAGTGAGTATTTAAGAGTGGGGCGAAGGCCGCAAAATTTTTAAGATTATTTAAAAATAGACTCCAAAGTGCATTTTATTAGGAGAGGGAAGTCCTTGGTTGAAAATCATTGATGTGCTAGAAAAGTGGCAAACTAAGGCTAAGTTGAACTTAAATATCATGTGTGCTCAAAATAATTCAGTTTTGGTTGATTCAAATAAAAATTGCTCATTTTTTATAAGCTACCCTTACTTTTCTATGAAATACTCATCACAAGTGTTAACCCGGATTACAATTAGTTTTCTAAAAGAAATAGGGGTGATTTCATTGAGTAATGGATGCATTATGAATAAAACCGAAAGAAAATACTCCATTGTAATATAAGAATGATGATATAACGTGTAATAACAGTTACAATAAGCAATTATAAACTGTTGAGAAGCATACTCATGAAAGACCAAGTTAATTTCCAATGCATTAGTTATTACCAATTTAAAATCATCAATGCTACTGTAATCTCAATCACTTATTACTTTAATTGGTAAAACCTTTTTATAATCCACACCTTGAACATCACTATTATTTGGATATCTCCATGATGAATCATTAGCAGCCATAATTCTCTCCTAATGGTCGACTTTGATAAAGTTCTCATGTAAACTCAAAACATATCCTAAGTACCAATTCAATTTTCCTCTGTGATCCTATACAACAGTGCATAGCTCAATTATTTCAATCAATTTGGTTGTGTCTTCAGTTTCAGTAGTCTGGGTTTCTACTTGCTTTAGTGAAAAAATTGATTTGATTATAGAAAGAACATCTTCTTCAGTCAGTACAAGTATATCATCATCATTTTCTTCTTGGATTGTCTCATGAGATAATATAATTCCTAAATTATAAATCGTCGTTAAAAGATCTTGTTTATTTATTAAATAAAGTTCTTTCCTTACTAAGGCATCATTAAGGTGGATTTTCGAAATGTTTTTCTTTACACAGTATCTTGCGTTAATCATCATTAGATTGTCCTGCAATAGCTTATTTCATATCTTCAATGCAAGTGAGAGGTCCTCCCCATTACTTACATCTTAAAAGAGCTTTGTTGATGTCACTGTCACGATTTCTTCCCTTTTCCATTAACTGTTGAATCTCCTCTTTTTTCAATTCTTTTTGCTGCTGAAACCATTCTTGTTCTTGTTTGTCAAGAATTTCTTGAAGGCTTAAGGCGATGCTATGCTGGTGATTTTTGTCCAAACTTTTGTCAGGATTTGTGTGTGCTACACTGCGGATTTTTGTTTAAACTTTTTTCTAGATTTTCCTTCAGACGATTAAATATTTGAAATTTCACAGCAAAGATGTACAGGTACAGCTTGAGAAAATTTTAAGAATACATACATTTTATCAGAATCCAATATTAATTAACGTACATATTAATGAATTATTCAAAGCCACAAAGTTAGTTATTGTTAAATAAAAGCTTTATATTGCATGTGTTGTTGTATGCAAAAATTATATTCCTAAAATTTGAAAAATTTCTTTCCTTAAAATCATACATGTTCAATAGAAATACAATGCTTGAAAATCGTTAGCAGTAAAAACAGACTATTTTCGGAAAAAAGGTCACATACAGTTTAGGGTGAAATTTCTTCCATAATTATGTAAATCTTTTTCTCTGTGTTAACTTCATACATTTTAAGACTCATTTATTTCATTATATAAAAGTATACATGCAGTTGCATGAAGCTATGTGGAAACAGCTAATTGAACAGTTCATGCCTTCCAATTGTATATTTCTGGATCTACCCCTTTAGGCTTTATTCATTTGTGGTAAGTGTCCGATGAATATTAGAAAATTAGTAAAATGATTTTTCCTCAGTTATAGTTTTATTGGTTGAAAACAGATAGCTATTTGCTAAGTTTTATTTTTTGATCATTTTGTCTGAAGTTTGTTCTTATATTTGTCAACTAGATCCATCGACTGATAATGTGGAGGTATCAGAATGTTTGATTTTTTCAATAGCACGCAATAATGAACAATGCATTTAGACTTATTAAATTACTCCAAGTTAACGTCCTACTGTATGTAAGCATGAAGCAAGTGTGACGATGTGATTTCTTTAATAAAACTCAATATTTCTATTTGGTACTCCAAGTTAACGTCCTACTGTATGTAAGCATGAAGCAAGTGTGACGATGTGATTTCTTTAATAAAACTCAATATTTCTATTTGAAAATAAAATAAGAAGATTGAATTTTTACTCGTTGGTGTGCAATATTGTGCTTAGTTTTAGATTTGGGATGACTTGTTAACAATGTCAAGTTCAAACTGACAAGAGGAATAGTATCCCACGTACTTGAGAAATTTATAATCACAGTTTGATAATTTTTCAAACAGTAATATTTTTGGTTCTGTTTATCTGATAGTTTATATTTGTTTATTCTAGAATACACAGTGTTACAAACAAAAGCATTCAAATGATTTTTTAAATATCTTTTTAGAAATATTTTGTTTTGATCTTTTTCTCAGCCTTTTAAACCTTGCAGTATTTGCAAGGACTGTGCATAGTACAGTAAAGATGTTGATAGTGTAGTGGATTAGAGTGTACGAATTGTATATTAAAAATAACATTTTTAAACGTAAACACATTGAAATATTTAGACCGGGGTGCGCTTTTCACTCCAGTAGCTAATATTCAAAGTAATGGAAAATTCTTAGCTGAAAAAATAATCTATCCTTGAATCTCAGGGTTTGTATTTCAGCATTTTGTGGTGAATAGTAAATGTAGAGCCAAGCGATATATGAAGCATATTTCAAATTGCTCTAAAAAATCTTTATTTTCTAAAATTGCAACAACTTGTTGTGCATTTTCTGAATTTACTGATGAATTTGCTTCCCTTTGTCGCACCCTGGTGTTCAACAAAACATGTCGAAATCCTTCTTTTGCAAGCTGTTTTTTACTCCTGTAAAGGCAAATTCATACTTGGTCATAAGAATAACTATGGTAACATGTTCTTTTATTGTGTAGATTTGAAATAGTACTGAGGCTAAAAACAGGATGGAATAATTAAAATGATGCAGCAAAGCAACATTTTAATGTATACTTTTCATTGCGTACACATTTCATTATTATCAGAAATATATTTTTGATGTTATAATAATTTCTAAATAGATGATGACTTTTTGAAAGCCTTGTATTATATGTATAGAATTTCGTCAAAACAGTATGTTATTTTTTGTTAATCCATTCTTTAAATATTTTCTCTTTAAGATTCCTTGAATTTAAAAAATGTTCTTTCCTAACACAGTTAAAATGTTGTTACTCTTATTTTTACCAGCTGCACCTCAACTTTCAGGTAGTAAGATAAATACGTGTTAGTTGAGGCTTTTAGCCGTTTTTTCAAACTTTTAGATCCCGAAATTTCAAAAATCTTGGGATTGGGGATCCTGACGCTACTAAGCCCTACTCCTGCTGACCCATTTTAATTTTAAAGATAAGGACGGTATAATAACATAAAACCAACAGTACTATCATAACTCTTCAAATATTTGAATCTTACTGAATAAGCAATGTAAATGAGGTGCATGTCACATAAGACTTAATATTTGGTAAGTAATTATTTACAATCAATGCTTTCACCTATGGTTTACAGTGTGCTTCCTAATATTGGACACCTAAAATATTGAACACTACTTAGAAAAATATGGTTTTATACTATTGGTAATATTGAGAATAACAGCAATTAAGGAAATATATTTTATTGCAATTAATCATTTCTTGGTATAATGTTAGAAAACTTGCTAAATTTAGACCGAAACAATTTCAGCGACTATTTTTTTGGAAAGATTTTCATGGCCACAAAATGGTAATATAATTTTTATTGAAAACTAAAGGATTAACCTAAGACCACGCATCACTTCTTGCAACTTCATATCATTAGAGTGCTTTTTGCAATTTATATCATTAATTGTTACAATGTTTAGGGATTGTTTCTAACGTCATTTTCAAGTTAACAATGAACTCTCAACATGAAAAAATTTTCGGCGTAATGCAGCTGGAATTTTGCAAAAGAAACAACAATAGCATAACTATTTATTTCAAGCACATGTATTACCATTCAATTTCCAAAAGCTTGCATATTTCATTCCGAAAACGTTGAGCAATTTCCGAATTTCTACCTTTAGCACTTGCTTGTTTTTCTTTGCATTTGGCGTAGTATCCTCCATTAGCGATTGTCTCTTTGGTTATAGCGCAATACAAAGTTGTTTCGGCACCTTTTGCGTGGGAAATAAGAAACGGGCTGAAGAAAAATTTCATTATCTAAACTCTAATTTGTTGTCTATTAATATCAAAATCTATCAAACCACTTTTTAGAGATGATCAAGTGCAAACAATGTACAAAACAGTTTTGTGCGATTTTTGGTACTTACACTAACTTGTTAATCTCTAGCTGAAATACGATACGTGGACATAACCTTCAAGATGTTTGAACACAATTTTTATTCCCTAAATATATTTGCATACCTGCACTAAATCGATTCTTCCTTTAGATTGATTTTCTGTAAGATGCATGGAAAACTTCAAGCACTCTCCATACGTCTATGATGAAAATAGGAACTCTAATTTAATAGAATTAATAACAGAAAATTAAGTTGCACCAAATTTTCTAGTCATATCTAAAATTTGTGAACATATGTCTTCAAAATTTTGTGTTCTACCATTTTAAGGGAATTTGTTATATCAGTCATGTATCAAATATTTTCTAACGAACATGAAAGGAACATAGAATCAAACTAATTTATTGTGAATATCGAAATCAGCAATCGAATGAATAATCATTATTGCATTTGAATAATCCTCAAATCTTCTAATTTAACTACATTAATATTGAGGCAAATATTTCGTTTTCCAATCCACAATACTTGTAACAGCTAAAATTGGTCTCCCTGGAATTAGTGTCGAAGTCAGCATTGTCAAGCGGGGTACATCAAAATAAATCATTATTTTAATGGAATAATTTATGTTGATAGTCAGTACTCAAGAAGATAATTCGTTATTTCAGTTAGAAAAACTAATGAAAACAAAATATTAAACTGCAGCATATGTAAAAAAATGTTATTATTATAGCCTTAAACTTAGTGCAAATGTTTCATGCGAGATAGATTTAATTAGAGGACTTGTAGAACAATTGAGGTGGAAGAATGGTATCTATCCCAATGAATAGGGAACGCGACTAAGCAGAATGGAATGTATTTTAATGACAACAAGCAAATCAAAAAAATTTTCTCAATATTTTGAAGGAAAATAAATTACGATTACCTATTCTTTACAAAATTGAGCGAAGTGTTGTAGCACAACACAACTGTTTCAAACAGTGAAAATGACAGTCGTAAAACACAGAGCACGGCTTTAAGCAGACAAGTTGAGCCTATTGAAATTCTATATTTTGTTCTATAGACGAGTGTTTTCATTAAATTAATTAATGTATGGCTAGGTAGTATGCGTGGGCCTAGGCAGACATAGGCTTTAGTATTCGTAGGATCGGATGGATGGGTTCGGAATTTTAGGCTCATTGACAATACTTGCTAAAATGAATATACACATCATTGCAATGATAACATTAAGAAAGCATTTACTACGCTAATACACTTTACAAATAGTGGTGGATCCAAGCCTTAAGGATTTGAAAAACGCAGACAAACGGGTATTTACCTCATTGGATTTTTCGTTAATAAGATCTTGGTCTAAAAAAATCATGTGAACAAATCAAATTCATAATTTTTTCCTAGAAAATTGTTTGAAAAACAAACTTAATAAGCTAAATAATTCAAAAAGAAACAAACAAATTTACCAGAAAATAAAGTAAAAAATCTTTAACAGTATATATATATATATATATATATATATATATATATATATATGTATCCTAAGAAAGACTAAATGGTGACCTTAAATAGTCGCAATGAAACCCAATCAAAAAAAGATACATTATTGAAAAGTTTTTTACAAAACAAATTGCCTCACTTTCATATTACTGAATGTATTCAAAAACATGTGCAATATCAATCCTGTGCGGTTACAATTGTTCGATGTTAAAGAGGCTTAAAATGTTGACTGAATATTGTTCTATTGTGGATCCCTAGTTTGATTTAACTTGTTTCAAATGACTGAACGATCATTCCGATGCAGCACTTCTGTTAGAAATTGCAAGAAAAATTTTGTAGAGTTGAGCCATATTAAAGAATGTATTCTGAACATCATGCATAACAGAAACTGGAATTGTTCTCGGCCAGAGCCAAAATTAGTATCAATCATATTTGATCAATTGATCCACAACATTCACAATATTTGAGGATGTCAAAATGTGAAACTACTTAAATATGATCTTCAAATATGACATTCAAAGAAGTCATCATTGCATCCAATATTCGAAAGTGAACATCAATGCGGCCTATCTGAGAAATGCTCCAGAACTAGTTACTTAAATTATTTGATGTTTTTACACTATAATCCTATTGAACGAAAATGTGAGTTTTTGGTAAACTTTTATTTCTTTGAAAATGCAAACATAAAATTCAGCTTTCACTAAAATTTATTTTTGCTTAATATGTAAAAGGCTGATGCCAATTGTTACTCTAACAAGTTGTAATTCTATGAAAATTATTCAAATGCAATTAAATCACGTTTTGCATAGTCAAACTATTAAATAATGGTTTTATAATCTTCAGAAACATATCCATGTAAACTAAGCTTAATCTTCAAAGCCATTGACTGTTCTAAATCTAATGGCCCTGGGGATATTCCACCATGAGTATACAAAAAGTTTTCCAAAGAGGTGGCTCTGCCATATAGCTGGATTTTCCAACGTAGACTATAGGATATGCAGTTTCCAGAAAAATATAAGCATGCATGGGTTACTCCGGTTCCCAAAGATAATATAGCAGGTATGAATAACATGAAGAAATTTAGACCAATTGCAGTAACCTCTATTGGTAGAATATGGCAGTAACCCTGATAGAATAGGGCTTCCGTAATATATAATAGTCTTTCTGATTTAGAGGATGTGAATCAATTGCATATAAGACTGGAGGTCAACTACCGATGCTCTGATTTGTACAATACATTTTATTGCCAGCTTAATAGATAAAAGATTAGTTGCTGTGAAGGGATTTTTCATTGACTATAGTTCAGCATTTAACACCGTGCTGCAAAATAAACTGTTGAACCATGTTAGACCGCATTCACCTTGGCTTTCGGCACGGATGTCTAGCTACATGGATGGATGGAAACAAGCAGTTAGGGTCTCGAACAACATAATTTCAAAAGAAATTGAAATTAAGGTGGGTATACCTCAAGGTTGCCCAATGAGCGGACCGTTATTTAAGGAGGACACGAATGAAATAAACATTGAATCGATTAGTGTTTCCCCTGATCTTGGAAACATTGGAAAATATTCGGACAACACAAGACTTCTTCACGTTATTAGAGCTGATCAAATTGAAAATGATTTTCAATCATATCATACCGCAGTAGCTACGCTGATACGTTTGTCAGAAGATAAAAACTTAATTCTTAACTCCAGCAAATCACAGAAAATTACCTTTTTTAATAAACACAGCACTGAAGACTTTTTCACCGCTGTTGGTAAACAACATATTGTTGCCAGCGGGGAAGTTGTTCCACAGAAATCATTCGTTATGTACCTTGGTTTGATCATTGAGTCAACGTTAACCTGGGAGCGACATGTTAACACTATTGTTGCCAGAGTTGATTATGTTACTAAATCCCTTACCTTCTTGGTTATATTTATGGACCATACTACAAAGAATTCATCTTTAAAACATACATCGCTTCAGTTGTTTTATATGCCTGCGAAGTATGGTTCCTGGACTTGAAAAAAACTTTGTTCTAAACTCAGAAAATGCATCAAGTTTTTCTCTATTGTTGCACATGTTGACCAGATGTACTTAATAAATATGATGAATCAGTTATTCTATACAAGATTCGAAAAAACAGTTTTAAAAATTCAAAGTGACGTGAAGCATCCAATGTATCATAAGTTCCAAGAAATACGCCAAGCGCGAACTACCCGGCACATGGTATCCCTTCTTCCAGCTCGCACTGAGTTATATAAAAGGACATTTTACCACGCAGCCTGCAAATATTTGTTTGATGGCACTTACCCATGTTTTCTATGATAAACGTTGTTTGTGTGTAGTATTCCTATTTATTGTATACGTACAGTACAGGAATAAAAGCGTTACAAATAAATAAATAAATAATCAGTTACAGCAATAAATATAAACCCAAACGTTCGTTATTAAGTAGATTTGTCATACTGACGATAATTCCTAGTAATCGAAACCGGTCTAAATTTTTAACTGTTACATATTTCAAATATTTCGAAGCTCAGTATACCAACATTTATATATATATATATATATATACAAATATGGGGCAATGAGATATTGCAAGTAGTTTTTTTGTGTGGGGCAATTTGGCGCTGTAGAACATAAAGCTTGGGGGCAATATGGAAGAGAGATCAACACATGGAAATGGGACAGGGCAGAAAGTCTGTGTGCGTGTGTGTGTAGTGGGGGCAGGTCACAAAAATCTGCCCC
>CABFPE010000017.1:503934-533884 GCA_900660155.1 Hofstenia miamia | reverse complement strand
TTTTACACTTAATTTTAATTACTATAATCATTTGACGTTATTCCTGCAGCTATTTGTTTTGGGATGATGCTACAATTATCTTGTGTGTTTCACCTATTGCCTGGCCCATGCTTATCTTGTTTCTCTGTAATTGAATATTCATTTATGTCTCTCCAGCACCTCTCTGAGTTGTTGTAGTTGTGTTTCATTTAAATATTGGTATTCCACTTCCAACAGGTCCAGTCTTTTATATTGATCTTCTTCATTTGCTTTCTTTCCTCTGCCCTCAAGTTCAGCTGTGAGTACTTGCTACATTGATGGTTTTTGTCAACTTGCTCTCAAGTCAGTAGTGTGGAGTACCTTCTGTTTTTATTTGTAAGTCCTCAAATCAACCATGCAAACTACTCTGCTCATTGATGTCTTCCATTGTCTTCCAGATGGCTTTGATGCTGGATTTAGCATACTTTCCAAGTATTCTCATGTTCATTTTCTTCATATTAATGTTACAATTTGTGGCGTTTAGTATTGGTATTCTTCCCTTTCCCATTTTTATAGCACACACACTTGAAACTCTTTTTGAATTGATTCCTTTGTTATCATAGATCATTATATCTGCTGTGATCTCCTCTTCTGTTTTGATTTTGTGCATCCTCTATTGATACAGCTGCAGCTTTATGTCTTCTTCCAATTCAAATACTATTGTTGATAGCTTGCCTTCTTGTTCTTTGATTTTGATTTCCTCTTCCCTTACTTTAATTGTTCAATTGGAGTGGTTTATCATGCATCTGTTTTTGGTTAAGAAGTTGTAATCTAATATCACCTCATATGGCAATAAATTGTTGTGGGTGTCTATCAATACTAATGATTGCTCAAGGGTTGTGTTTGGTATCCTGATTTGTACTGCATTAAGCTTGCCTTTTGTGTCTATGTATTTTCTGGATGCATTGATTAGTTTTTGTTTGATTGTTCTAAATCCTCTCATTTAAATCCTAGCTTTGTTGCACATTCATCTGTTATTATCAATGTCACCACTCCTGTGTTTCTTGTTGGCTTTGTCAGTATCCCATTTATTGTTATTTTTATTGTATTGATATTGTTCAGATTCACATAATCATTATTGGTGCTAGGTTTTTTAGAGTTGGCGCTCAAGCTAGTTTTCTGATTCTTCTTCAGTTTGGGGATCTTCTAATAATTCTGCTTTGGACTCAATTACATCCTCATCTTTGTAGTATGCTTCCTCTTCTCTGATAATGTTAATTTGTTTTCTGCACTTGTCTTTCCTTTGCCCCTTCTTTTCACAGTTGTAACACTTAATGTCTCTTTCTCTAACTTTCTTTGAGTTTCCCTCTTTATTTTTTATGTTGATGAACTTCTCTGTCTTATTTTCCTTATAAGCTTTGGTGCTCACTGTCTGTGTTTTGTAACTGTTTTCAATTATTTTCAATTGTTGCCTGTATATCTACAGCTTTCCTAATCATTTTTTCAAATTTGTCATCCACATCACACTTGATTTCAAATTGTGTTCTAATATTTTCTGGCATTCCCTTACAAAAGTGGGAAAAAATGTCGTATTTTGAATATTTGTTTCCCCTGGAGCTGAGTGTTACCAATTGTTCCACCTGCTGGATGTAATTTCATATATCATCTGTCTTTCTCATCTTTGTTGAGTTTAATATAATTTGGTATAGGTTCTTAAAGCTTTCCTTTTTGTAGTACTCTATGAAGTCTTAAATTAGTAAATTGTAGTCTCATTTTGTATCAGTGTCTAAGAGTAGATAGTATTGGGATGCCACTCCTGCTAAATATAATGGGAATCTTGCTGCTGCTGCTTGTTGGCTTCATTTCCTCTCAGCCATTGTGATCTCAAACATTTGCAGCCATTTGAGGAATGTTGGGTTGTAACTGTTGACTTTTCCATTGAATTTCAGAAGTGTTGCCTTGCATGGTATTGTGTCATTATGACTATACTCTGTTAGCATCAAGCTCTTGTAAGTTGGTCTCCTTCACATGCTTATGTTTTCATTTATTGTGAGCTGGTTGGTTACTGCTTTCATAATTTCGTCAATAATTTTTTTCTTTTCTTGTTCCTCTTCTTTTTTGCTTCTCTGAATTGTTTTTTGAAATTGATGGGTGACGCCTGTAGGCTTCTTTCTTTTAATTGCTCAACTGTTATTTCATGCATTTGCGTTGCCCTCTGATTTTCCTCTTCATTTCCCTGTATTGCTCTCAGTTTGTGTCTCAGATCTTCTAATTCTCACATCTGGTTTTTGTGATTCTGTTGATCTGAGTTTATCTTTGAGCTGTTCTAGTTCTTGTGCTTGTATGTCATTGTCTAGAATTAGCTGCCTGTTCTTGCCTTCTAATTGTCAGCATATCTTTTTCCATTTTGCATTCTGTTCCTTGAAGCATTTGTTTGATTGTGCTTGCTGGGTTGTTAGTGCTTTGATGTCCCTTTGAAAATTTTCACTTTGGTTTTCTAGGTGATTGTCCATTTCTATTTTTTATTTGCTCATTGTGTTTTCATTCTCCTGCTTTAGTTTCACCATTCTTTCCACCAACAATTGTATCTCAGATCTCAGTATTGTTTCTGACTCATTTGTTTGTCTTAAGATATTTAAGACTTTACATATGTAGGGTTTCCAGTTTTGTAGGGGATACATCTGTTTCTGAACATGTTCTCCTTGGGGTGGGGGTTGTTTGACTTGTGCCCTTCTTGTTGCTAACTTTCTTTCCTCATGTATTTGTCATTCTGATTTATGATTAGTAGTGGCTAGCAGCTTGATACAATTCTTTGTTTCTGAACCTGCTTCAAGTTAGGTGTAGTGGTAGTGGCTGACTATGTGCTGTATTGGTGGTTTTCTTTGCATGTCTTCTGCTATTGCAGGTAATGGTTGTGTTTCTTACTTTTTTGACTGTAAGTCCCAAGTCAGGATGTTGGTTTGTTGATTCTTCTTCTTGTTCTTAATCTGTCACAGTCCCATGTAGCATCCACTACCAGGCTATAACATAGAGTTAATTATTCTTTTAAATTATTATTTCTTGTTTGATGTGGGTAGGGTAAATGCAGGTTCATGGCTTGGATCAAGGACCCTTAAATCACTTCCAATGTGTGCCCAAGCCACTACTAATGCATCTACTGTTCAGCTTGACATGATTTAATAATAAGCAAACCAAAAGAAATCTAAAGATAAGATTTTCAAAGAATTTACTTCAACAGTTTTCCATTTGATTTCTGCTCTATTTATAGTATGATTCAAAAAGTACCTTTCATTCAAAATTTGAATTTATCATCAACCAAAATGGCCAAAAATAATGGAAGTGTTATCACCCCCTTTGTTTTGTCAAATTATTTGTCAACAAGTACTAATTTGCTATATTGTTTCTTGGTTGAATTTTAGTAACATAATGATGATAAATAAATCTAATGAGATATTTCACAAAAAATGAATGAACTATGACAAGTAATCATGATATCAGAAGACATAAAAGAAATGATATTTTTAAGATGTGCAAACAGTAATGATGGAAAAGCTATACTCAAAATGACAAAATAGCCAGAGTTTGCAACAGTTAATTGGAGCAGCCAAGAAGCTGAAATGATAATAAGATGGGCAGATGAAATCATGCATGGAGAATGAGCTGTATTCAAAATAACATAAGCTGAGGAAGGCATGTAGCATAATCCATGTAGTATAATATAATATTATAGTAAAAAGCAACACAGTGCAAGAACACATAGATAAATTGGGAAAAACTCTAGACACATTAGAGAAAGATGCACTGTGAATTAATGGAAATAAATGTAATATATTGAAGGAGAAAATAGTATTTCTCAGAAGAGTAATCAAGAAAGACAGAATAAGCATGAAGGACAACACTAGAGATATGATTCAAAAAATAGAAAAACCAAATAAAAAAGACATACAAAGAATAATGGGATTCTACATTTATTATGGGACATTTATTCCAAATATTGCTGGGAAATCATCTAAGCATCATGTAAGCTGCTGGGAAACTAAGATCAAAAAGGAAAAAAGAAAGATGATTAGACAATTAATTAAGCAACTTCAGTGATGATATTTTGCTAACTAAAATTTATAAATCAAATATAAAATTGTACAAGCAAGTACTTGGCAATCAATTAATTTGGCAGAAAACTGAGGGCAAAATCACTTTTCATTATTTTAAGTCAACTAGGCTGATGTGTCTTAGTTATTTAAAATTCAAATCAACAGGTACTTGTTTTGATTAAAAGTATAAATAAAGAGGAAACAATGTAACAATTGATGAAGTATATCCTTTATATCATTTGGAATTCTTATTTTGCTCTTAATTATGGTTTGATTAATTAACAGAAATGTCTAGCTAAATGGTTCATGCCAAGTCATGGTCAGGATCTCATGATGGGAACAATTTAAGGTTCTTTGCCTCTGATTCATGAAATGCATTTAGGTTAGGTATATAGCTAAGAGTTTTTCATCTCCAATTTAGCTGACTATTGATTGTTTTTCATCATGTACTTTATAAGAATTCAGAAATAGCTAGTTAGCCAAATGTAGGATATATATTAACATTTTTAGATCTAAATTATTGATGATAAAGTGACCAATAATGCAACCATTTACAATAATAATTATCTTATCTAAATGTAGGTTAGGAAGCTGCTATTTGTTTAATTAAATAATTTGAATGCCAATAGTTTTTCAGTAATGGAAATGTTTTAACTATATTAACTTGTTAACAAAGCAGCTAGTGACAAGTCAGGTTTGCACAAAACATATGTCAGTTTATACATCACACAATACAAAGAGAGTTTAAGTCGAGTTGTGTTTGATCATTTGTAACCACCATCATAGGTTAGGGTACAAATAATAAGCCTTCTTTGAAATGAGTGTTGGAGGTTCATCAAAGAACTTGGATTACTGGATTCATTGCTGGTAAAGAGAACAGCTTCAGTGGATGCCCACCACACAGGACAACTGTGGAGGGATGAAACTTCACCTAAATAGTGATTGTTAATACATCTGCTAATCAAATTTAACAGAGGAATATAATTAATCCCCATAAACTGTTGAAAACAAATACATCCCTTCCTGTTGAATTGATGGAGAACCAAAGGACTAGATTTGGACAACCTGATATTGGGTCTGGTAGGAGATGATATATTAGACAACCATGGGAACTAACCTTTTATTTTAGATCCAAATTGTTGAATATGATGAGACTGATGAATAGACTGTATTATATTCAGCATTATATATTACTTAAATGTAGGATAGGAAGCATTTTTATGCCTTATCTGAATTGTTATTGATGGTTATTGTTAATCTACATTTATTAATGCAAAATCAAGTAAACCACCTTGCAGCTAGTGCTTTTCCTCATTGCATAAATACTGAAGTTAGTAAATACAAAACACACAACAAGCTGATCTTTCAAATATATTCAGCATTAGAGATAATTTGAATTGTGTTGATAACATAGTTATCACCTCACTAAACTAAAGTACACATAATTCTTGTATTTGAGCTGAGGCATTGGCAGAACAGAGGAAACTATGTCGCATTGGATTAATTGATGATTAGAAGATTAGCTTTAGGTAGGAGCAATAAAGGTAGTTGAAAAGGGCTGAGTAGCAACTTAGCTTTGGTGATTAGAATAATACCTTTGTTATCCTACTATTTCATTGTAGCTAGTTTACGCCAGTAGTTGCCAGACTTTTTCCTCATTCGACAAATCCAAATACTTAGCCTGATTTTATTAGCAATGTGCCAATGCACTGGTTGAGGAATGTCCGATGCTTTCCTAAAGACACATGCTTAAGTATCTAAAGGTTTGTTCAATTGCTAATAAACATGGTTATGCTAATCACGAGTTGATCTTCCCTAGAAAAATATCGTATATTTAACAAGTTAACAAAAATGTGCACATTTATGGAAGTTTACTTTGCAGATTTAAGTAAACAGTCATATAACTAAGTTTCATAATGCCCAATTGGAGAGAACACGCAAAGAATGATCTAAAGGGCTACAATACTATTGTCACAGGTTCTTCCTCGGGAATAGGAGTGGAAACAGTAAGAGAACTAGCTATTCTTGGTGCCAAGGTATCCACTTTTTTGTATTATAATAAAAAATGATTAACAGTAAAATAGATTGAAGTAATCTTAAGACCAGCATCCGTTTAAAAGAAGAGCACATTGTTGCTAGCAATGGGAAAAATTAAAATTGCCAAGTTCCCTAAATAATGTTTTAATGCGCCTTTCTATTTTAGTTTTTCAGGTGTGATTTGATTATCAATATGGTCTTTAAATAATTGGAGCATTCGCCTTAAATAATATAAATTTAAATATGTTAGGACGTAGTCAAATATATTGTGATTCCGTATAGGACAGTAAGTGTTTACACAATGAAAATCGTAATTATTTCAAGGATTTTTCTAAAGAGTATTAGATTTATTTAAATTGAAGTCACCAAACATTTTAATATTATATTAAGAATAATTTAATTTCCTTTAAATTTATGTATTAAATATGAAATTTTTTTATTTGGATATGTAATATTAATCAGTTCTTTATGACAGTTCTATTTAAATTGAAGAAAGGAAAATATATTTCGTTTTGAATTGATACTTTGATTATTGAAATATAGTTATTTTTTGTATATTCTCTAAATTCGATTCTTCTTGAATTGGTTCTTGATTAAGTTGAAAGAGTCCTAGGAAATAATGACATTTATTGAGATAATTTTTTATCTCACATGAAAGGAACATTTTGCAGAAATTGGAGTTATTAAACCGATTTTATACTAAATGTTGCTCATAGTGACATAAGAAAGTATCTTTAAGGTTGTTTTGGCATGTCGAAGTGAAGAAAAAACCAAAGTAGTAATTGATAAACTATTAGAAGAAAGTAATGATTTGATTAAATCGGAACAATTGATATTTCTGAAGTTGGACCTTCAATCTCTTGAAAGCATTAGAGAGTTTTCTGAAAAGGTCAAGTCCGTGTTCCCTACCATTCAGCTACTTATAAATAACGCAGGTATATCCTAGAAATTTCCAAACTATTGAAATTCTATTGATAAAATCACAATTTTAACTCAATTATTTTGGATTTAAACGGAAAGGTGCTATGATTCATACTCCTCATTTTAAGTTCGAAATCTAAAGTATTCCTGAATTCTAGTTGACATGATCACGGTTGCATTGAACTTATACCTCATTAATTGTTTTTTACATATTGCAGTGGTTAACAATATGAATTTAGGAGTCATGATGATTCCCAAGCGACAGTTAACAAAAGATGGCTTCGAGTTTCAGTTGGGTGTCAATCACATTGGTCATTTCTATCTTACATATCTATTGAAAGATGTTCTTTTTGCATCTGGAGAAGACGTGAGGATTGTAAATGTGTCTTCCATGTATAAAGTTTGATATTTTTACTTTCGTGTAATCCAATGCATACATATGACATCTGTCATTACCGCACACAGCGGAAGTTGTAGAGAAAGTCTAAATACATTTAATTCGAGGTTAGAAATGTAGGGAAGGCAGGCTGAATTCCATAGGCATAATATTAATCAGACAAATGAAATGTCACCTGTCTGCTAAAACGAAATAAAATTGACTGTAATTAATAGTGTCACGTACAATTGTGTTCTATTATTTACAACTATGAAGCATATTTTTTTGTATTTACACTGTGTCTTTAAACTTAAGCCAGAGATTGACACGGGCCTGCCTAACCAACGGATCGGATTTTAATGAATAAAAATAAAATTTCAATTATATATTTTGTGTTTTTTGACATTTACTTCTATTGCTTTAGAAAAGATACAATAAAATTAATGTGTTCAAAATTTGATAATTAGCAGACATTGAAAGCATGAAACATTGAATTTAGATGCACGGAAAACTGACATTCAAATTTTTAGGGACAGTAACAAAAATTACTATCCCAATGCACCACATCCTATTACAAGAACTTCGATAATCATAAGGATGGCCCATTTTTCAAAATATCCACGTTTATGACTTTTTGGTTAATCATTCAACTTATCGCTTAGGCCTAAAATATGTTAATTTAACTTTGGTATTGAGAAATTACTTATGATATGTAAAAATGGGATCACAATGGTAAGAAAAAAATACATAGCAGCTAAAATGCTCCACACTACTGATGCTAACATGCTTATGTTAATTTATTTCATTTTGCAAAATTTATCATTAATATTGTTATGAATGCTGCTTGGAGTTAAGCTTTTACAGTAAACAGCCTAATGTTTACTCAATGATAAAAAACCATTTCATATGCATTTGCAAATGATTTTTTCCAAGTCCATTAGGATGAAACTCTTGGAATATGGACATACTATTGATAAAGGTGCCCCTCTTCTTATGATAAAGACTTGTAGTGGAATTTTTTAAAGAATTTATTTTAGCTAAAATACGACAGCACACTTTTGTATTGCCAAAACGAGGAGTGAGAATTTTAATTTTATGGAAAATAACATATTCGGTTGTTAGTTGTATGACCCTAGCAAAAAAAAATTCGAGCTGTAGCAGAATATACCTAATTACCACTTGGAAGCGTCACTATTGATAACTATATATCACGTCAATCAACTGATTTGAATTCGCTATTTTTTTAGTGTTAAGCAATATAAAAGAAGATATGGCATATACATCAAGATGCTTGACTATTCAAAATTTATATTTAAAAAGTAAAAAAACAGGCTTTTAAATTTTAGAACAGAAATTTTGCGTCCGTATGTTTTGTAATTGTCATCACGGTATTGTTTTATCTAAAACTTTAGGGCCCATGCCGAGAACGGCCACATTCACTTTGAAGATCTGCATTTAGAGAAGTCCTATGGACAATGGAAGAGCTACGCACAAAGCAAGTTAGCCAATGTGTTATTTACTCTTGAGTTTGCTAAACGATATCCGGATTCAAATGTCAAAATCTACAGCATACACCCGGGAGGTGTCAGAACATCACTGGATAGATACAGTTTCAATGCGAAGGTTGTAGATTCATTGTAGCTTTCTTTTATTACAGTTGATCTATTTCAAAAACTAATTTGTTTCTTTATTTTTCCCAAAGCTAAGAACGGTTTTTTTCTTGTTGGCTATGCTAGCTTATAGGTCAGAAGTCATTAGTCCTAAGTTAAGAAAACTCTACTGCTACATCATGATTGCTGGTTATTGGCGACTCTTTTCACCTCATGTAACATATTTAGAATATAGTTGATTTTCTATTACGCATTACGATTACGAGAGATTTTGTCACTAAATTTTGTATCCCTCTAGTGCAAATGCTAAAACATCATTCGTTCGCAAATATATTTATTATTGAATTTGTGAAAATAAAAAATTATGCAATTGCTACATATATCCAAAATACCATAAGGAGACACTTGTTGGTTAACCTTAAACAATCTAGTGAACATATTAAAATAAAGGAAAAACGTTTTTCCAAATTTAGGAAGAATTTTCTAAGAGCCTATTAGCAAATTTGAAAACCTTGGGGCATGTGTAGGTGTTTTGGGAAACATACTTTATACAATGTCGAAAATTTTACATTAAAGCGTATTGCTGTGCCTGAGGTTGTTGAAAAGGATAACACGCCTTTTCTTTGAAAATTTCGAATTTTTCAAAAAAAATTAAATTCTCTTGATACCTAATGTTTATGAATAATAAGGTTTTGAGCCAATGGAAGCAACAAGAATTTTGACTGTTTCTTGATATGTGCAAATATATTTTACATGTAAACCCATTGAGACATGTCACACGCAAAGTCAGAACCAGCCCGTGGATTTAGAGCAAAAAAAAGAGGAGGCTCTCCTCCATCATCTAGAATACCTACTTGAAAGACGTTGAAATTGAAATAATTTATTCGAGATAACTGGACAGAGCTGGGGTTTGATTGCAGGGTTTGAGGTTTTCAATGAAAAAGTGAGAGCTTGACAAAGAATAGAGATAATGTGGGATATAGAAAAAGGAAAAATTGGAAAGAAGTTTAAGTGGTTGACATTGGAACCTGAAATAAGTAATAAAAGTGAGCATAGAATGACCAAGTTCGTGGGTGGGTTCCTGCCCCATGCCAGTTTGAATTTGAAATGGAAAATTATAAATAGAGATATCTGTTTTATAAGGGACTTATATCTCGTTTGCAAAGCGAATGAGTTGGTTGATTTTGTTTTCAACACCAAACAATTTCCACAACTACCGCTTTGCATGGTGAACAGCAAACTGAAAAAATCATTTCTCAGAATATCTACTTTTTTAATTTTTAATTGAAATTTCAGAAAAAAATTTATTAATTAAGAATTAGCATAGAATTTGCAAGAACTTTACAGTAAAATTTGGTTTCATTTCCATGGGGAATAAATAAATTGTTAACAATTATACATGCAAGTGTATATATATATATATATATATATATATATATATATATATATATATATAATTAAACTAAGGTTTTAGTTTTGCTTCTACTTATTTCGTTTACTAGACAATTTGCAAAGTATCACATCGTGTGTTAAAGCTTGTATCAATCTTAACGTATTATTACAAATAATCGGCTTCTTTTACATTTAGCTGCATATGAAATTAGCTCGAAATGCAAAACACTATCAGCATTGATAAGATTTGATGGACATAAACTTAATTAAAACGATATATGTATCATAAGTTATGTAAGGCCATTTTAAAATAAAATACAAATAACCTCGATACCACTGAGCAATTACTATGTCCTGAACCTGCTTGTAATTCCGAATTATAAGAAATCATTCCAAGGCTTTTCAATGAAGAAACACGCATGAAATTGCGAAGGCAATCGGCATATTCTTCAAACGTATCTAAACAATCGGCGAAATAAAAAGCATATCTATGACAAGATTATGTCAGAAGTAATGGCTAAGACAGCTTACCTTGGCTTGGAGAGCGAACTTGCATATATAGGTCATGGAGCTCGTTAAGATATGAATGAATTTTAATCTTGTCATTTGTTTTTAAAGCTACCTAAACTTTTGTGTTTAATACATAGATGAGTCTTAAAACAAGTTATTAAAAAGATACAATTATAAATTGTTACGCAATCAAACTTAGTTTCCTCAACAAAAGCACCCCGCCCAATGTAAAAGAATGTTATATCTCTAATTTGAAAGAAGATTTGCCCTTCGTTTTTTAATTTTCCTAAAAATATATTAGGAACACAAATGATTAAAAGCGATATAAATTTTATGATTATTTTTTGAGATGTATTTATATCAGCGCCATTTTGTTATAGGAACATATTTTCAAATGTTTTGGTAGTAGGGTCAAATCCCCCCTATGACGTCAGAGAAACAGAATATCGATTTTAAAAGTGGAAGAAACGACGGCTAGAGAGGAATAAGTGTGAATCTAATAAGAGAATAAACTACTCTCTCCATATTGAATTGTTGTGAAGTTTCGATAAATTGCACTTGTGAAATTCTACTGCACAAGCATCTCAGCAAACACACCTATAACTTAAGCACACATGTAATGATGTAATTCACGGGAACACAGACTTTCAAAAAACAGCATACTCCATGTATAACTCTAAACAACTAAACAAAGACTATAACTTACATTTGAATTTGAAGTGCTGAGTTGGGGAGTGTATTGTGATTTGTTAAGAGGGCCAATTGAATCCAAGAAATCACTGGTTGTAGGAACGACCATGTCTGCTTCCATATTCTAAAATATCTAATACCTAAATATGTATTAAAGAGTGTGATTTGATGGAAACTAATAAACAAAAGTTAGTACTTATTAAGTAACTATATTTCTCAAAAATTCTAAAGAGTTGCAGTTAAATTGAATATTGCAGCACCAATCATTTGTAGAACGGCCTAGATTTCCTTTTAAAGATATGAAAATGCAATAAAGAAATGTTCAAGATGTAGTATGACAAATATTAAAGGTTAAAATATGTCGATTAAAGAAAAACTATATTAATTTAAATGTAGAGATCTAGAGAATAAATTTTATTAGTAATTTAACAAAAGAAAACAATTAACGTATTCTTGCAAAGTTGAAGTGTAAATGGTTTTATTTGATTAACAGTTTAATTTACTGCTATAAAAATATACTTTAGAGAGATTGAATAACGTTATCTAATACAGGTATTAGTAAAACGAAATCGATACGGCGGTGTTGAGATGCAAAAACCGAAACCAATGTCATTTTTTGGAAGCCATCGAGCACTAATCGCAGATAAAATAACTAAAGCAGTAATTATATATTTCGAGAGTGGAATTTCAATTTTAGATTATTATTCAAGCATACTGATTGTGAGCAACACTTAAATTATGACAAAATATTATTTGCGCCAAGCTTTTCTCCTCAATGTTTCACTTAGTATCTGTTTCAAAATGTTTTTGTGAAAAAAAATAACTTACATCGTTGATTTCGTCGTCTAGTATTCTTTTTATTCTATTCATATCATCTTCAATTAAGACAATCTGTTTCTGCACTTTTTCAATTTCCTTGATTTTTTCAGTTTTCATCAATTTGAGAAACTCTAACAGAAGCTCTAGACTATAAAATCTTGAATTCTAAATGATAAACATCTAAATAGTTAATAAGTTATATTTGAATTACCCTTTACGACAAAGTAATTCATAAGTAATTACAAAATGCCAAAGTTTTTAAACACCCGAATATAGAATGAATTAGAGTAAAGGTCATCGTATCAATTAACTAAATTCACCCGGCACTTTTTACAAATAAACTCAATTTCATCAGCCATTTTGGATCAAAGAAATTGGTAAACTCAAGTAATGGCTATAAGGAGCTATCATTCAAGAAAGAATAAAACAATACTAATTGCATTAAACGAGTTAAGTTGGTATTTGCTATAGAAATGTTATATTATATAGGAAAGATTTTCCTTTGATTGTCGTGTGGACTGTTATAACACAATATACTTACTTGTTCGAGAGCTCTTTTCTTCTTTCTAAGAGCATCAATCACTGCAGAAACTTTGGACAGAGACGACAAATAAGAATTACAGTCAATTTTCAGGAGATTATTTAAACTAGAAGGCTATAGTTCTGATAGATAGTTATAGAAGCAAATAAATAGTTACCGAAAGATCAACCCCACACTTAGTTGTTTTGCGTTCGTCTAATATTTCCATCACTAAAGCAAAATGGATAGTTTCCAAATAATCGAAAGCCATTCAAGCATTGAAATTTTGAATCATTAGTCATCGCAGACTTAAACTATGTTTTCATTCTGAGCCATTCAGTCAATTCCAAACTGGGTTAAACAAACCATTTTAAAAGAAAATGTCAAAGTGGTAATTCAATAGTATACGAACAAATTATGAAGTTCCTCTAACAGCTTAGTCAATAAGTCTGATTTATTTGCATAGACATTTAATATTAGGTCAAGTAAAAATTCGACCCATTATTTTTTAAGTTTAGTGCTCAACAGGGGTAAGACTTTAAAATCTGCAATGGCGCAATTCAGAAATGGCCTGGGCTGTGTTAGGCCCGATTCACACGAGTCAGATATTGGAGGGAAATTCCTTAAATTGCTAAATTAATTTATTTGAGTGAAAAACAATCACTGTGTGAATGCGATTCCCCTCAACTTCTTGTAAATCTACTGAAGTTTGATTTAGCAGGCGGTTTTTTGTCAAATATCCCCTTCGTGTGAATGCAATTACCGCATATTTTGCTATTATTTTCTTTACTTTTTAAAAAAATATCTTTATCACACTCAGTGATCGCAATAATAGAGAGTAAAACTGTATTGAACGATAAAAGCGGCAACGTGTGAATGCAATTATATGATTTTCAAGTGTTTACATTTCAATGGTTACCTAAAGAATTTAAGGAATTCCAGTCCAAAATCGGCTTCGTGTGAATCGGGTCTTAAACCTGTTTTAATCGTGACATAAAAAGAGGAAAGCAATATCTTCCACTTATCGCATTATATTTCCACTCTTCACTTACACACTGTATTTCGATGCAAACATCAGTTTTGTGTATTAACATATTGAAATTAAATAATTTTGTAAATGAATCCCAGTCATGCCCCGCAGAAATATCTTTCTACGATTTAGGAAACCCTTAAATACCAACTGTAAGACTACTACAAAAGTGAACGCCAACTATAACTCAAATCATTTTGTCATTGATGTTGCAGGTAGAATAGAGTAATTATATATTGCTACTAAATTATAATTTTGTTGTATTCCACCAGCCTATGACACAGATAACAAGTAAATATGGAAAGCTGTAACAAAACAATACTGAGATGTCTTCCATCTAACAAACACAAAATATCAAATTGATCAAACAAAACATGGTTGATATAAAACCCCATTTTGATCCTGCTTTGCCCGGAACCTGATTTGCGACGCCTCAACCCACAGTTGCATTCAAATTTATACACAACTTCAGACTGATGTTCCATTGGCAGAGGATGCTGATAGCACATAAAGAAAGATGTTCTTTGTCAAAATTTGAAAAATGTGATGAGCTTGTGACCCACAAAAGTTTACATCGTGAATCTGTGATGTTCCCTCACAATTACTGAGAGTATGCTCAAAGAATAGAAACCCACCATTAAACTATCGCGATGAGGTTACCTATCATCTTATACCCCCACTAATTTGTATAAAATGAAAAAAATACCTGTAATTTTTATAAAACTAGCATTAATTGCCATGCAGTTATAACTTGAAAATGACTGTTGTCGGAATATATATTTTTGTAGCATTTGTATTTTCAGAATTTCTACAAGCCTTAAACTACTTTCAATTTTATTTTTTTATTAAAAAACTTTATCCAAATATTTTATTGGCTGCTACTGTTCTAACAATACAAAATGGAACATCATATTTTAATATGTAATTTGTTTCAATATATACACATGTTTGCGTAACTTTTCCATTTAATGATTCGTCCAAATGTTGAAAAAATGTTTAGCAGCATAGAGAAATTATTACAATAAACTCTGGTCTAGAAGTTATTCGTTCTTTCATTAGGCAATGCTTGTATGACAAAGCATTTATATATTTGCTACATAAATGAGAATTTTAATGTGTTTCTTCTCGTACGAGTAGTGGTATTCATTTAAAGAAGTCTTGAAATATCATGAATAATCTCGAAAATCTTGAATGATCATTAAAGATTTACATACCAGTTTAAGGTAGATTTATGTGTATTTTGATGCAGATGTCCATTACTGGCAAAAGGTTTATGTTTTCAACTAGGAGTGTAAAAATATTTCGATATCATTTTATGGCCAAACTGAAACTGATGAGAGATCATGAACGGGGCAAAATTGCAACTCCGCCGATATCCAAGTTAGTGTGTCGAATTTTACAAGGCGGAAAACATTGAATCCTCCAAACCTAATGACAAAGTAAGATATTCCAGAGAAATTTATTTTTATCGATTTTCACATCTGAATTGGCTCATTTAACTGAAAATGACTCTCAACTGGAAATTGTTGATGTTGGAAGGTTTAAAAAGCAAAAAAAAGTTTAGTTGAATAAACTGACCAAACAAATATCTAGTTGCCTATCAAATTCATCTGCAATAAATTTTTGCTTTCTAAATATGAATTACAAACCTATTTTAAAAATAGACAATTGCATGAGGTAACATTTCGTGATATTCAATTATTGCAACATTTTATTCAAAAAACACTTAAAATCGGAATATGTGAACTCAGGTCATTGACTAATTTAATAGTTCATTAAAAACTTTATTATTATCTGCAATGAAACAACTTTGAAATACATTCTTTGATGTTGAATATTTCATACAACAGCAGAAATTTCCTTACTTGTCTACATTCACAAATAAAAATCCTTTAAAATATTGAACAAAAATAGCAAAATTATACAGAAATTTACTTGCAAATTGTGTAAAGTGATAAATTTGGTTAACTGTGGCAGTTATTTAAAGAAAATCAGAAATGCAGTTTTCAGTCACCTATAATGTGAGCTGAAAACAATTAGGTACCTGAGTGCCGCATTGAACTCAAAACCGCAAAAAAATAAATCACTGGCAATAAACCGCGGCCTAATTATTTCTACTTACAGTACATTGAATAACTCGCAATTGAATCGATTTAATCAAAATTTAAGCGACTGCAGCAAACTTTAGCAACATTATACAGGAAACTCTCAAATTAATGAATATCCATTGCGAGCACATGATCATAAATGGTTATTGATTAACAATATTAATGCAAAGAGTTTAAAATATGAATGAATTAAAAAAATCATAACTTACATGCAGAGTTGGGAATGAGGCATTTGTCGTCAGAAAGAACATTGCTACACTTGGGACACCTGAGAGCATGTTTTATGCTTTCCGCAATGCACGGTTTGCTAAATTTATAGTTTTTAATACAGATTCTAACTTCAAAAAACCAACAAGCAAATTAAATTAATAATATCGATTTTCCTCTAATCACAAACGAATGTGTTCGGGAATATCTTCAAGTGCAAGTTACTTATTTGTTTTAAAGTATGCTAACGAAAAGTAAAACTTGGAAGCATTTTTCTTAATGGTTGGATTCCCAGCCCCCGCCCCTAAATAGAGTCTTAGCACCGCAATGCCTTTATATCGAGAGTCGCGTATAACTTTTTGTCGAATTTTGTCGGTGGACGCTCAGTTGACTGGAATGTAAACAAAATCGCAGATGCTTTAAAATTATATTAGCAAAACACTTTATGCACGTCTTAGAAAATATATAATTTCATCTAACCATATATATATATATATATATATATATATATTGTATGATAATTGTTTTAATAGAGCAGCAATATATTGCAATATAATTCAACAAAATTACATACCAAAACGTGTGTCCGCAAGGAGTAATCTGAGGGTCAAACAATTCACACAAGCACAGAGGACTTAAACAAAATTTAACGATTATAACTGAAGAAAAATTTACCATTCGTAGGGAGATCTTTCGCTCTTGTAGGGTCTTTTTCGAGACATTTACCACAATTTAATTGCTGATTGGAAATCGCTTCAAAACTATAAATAAGTAAACAATTGTTAGGTGTGTGTTTGTCAATATTTAAAAATGTTAAGGTTCACACGTTGTAAATTCAATCAGAATACACATTTAATTAATTTGATTAATATAACTAGAAATGTTTACAAAATTTATACAGATAGTTTCTATTTTATGCATTTCCTGCATTTCATGGCGTATTGTAAAAAGGAATAAAACTAGAAATTCGTAGACAAGCGAACTAATTTGCTAAACATTAACAAAAATTATTGAAATACTAAAAGAACATGTGTGCTTAATAGATTTGTTCACAAAATGTTATCTTGAATGTTACTAATGCTGGAAAGGTTAATTTTACTGAACGCCTGCTGGCTTAAATACACACAGAAAATTTTTACTAAATGTATAAATCTGCACTGCATCACATTTTGCGTTGTACAACTTTTTGAATCGAATTTCCGTAATAATTATTATTATCATAGTATATGAATATTTTATATGATCTGGTCATGTTTCTTAGAGCCAAATGCAACAGTGCTAAATTGGCGAAGTCTTCATGGAAAGTATTGACTTCAAGTTAAAAAAATTCAATACAAGATTTGTGACAACATTTGGCATAAAAATTCAGCTAGTAATGATGTATATAATGCCTAAAATTCATGCAATATGCATTATTGCAAAAGTTTGATATAAATTCAGGTATACATTATGGATTCAGATAGTACATGTTATACACTATATTTTATACTGACGATTGCGATGATCTTTCAAACTGAGGAAAAACATGTAAAAAGTATAAGTAAATTCTACAAATGATTTCAATAATACAAAACTCTTTATTGCAACGGACAAAATTACTAAAAATAAGAAAATCATTTGAAAATATTTATTGGAAAATATACAATTTGAAATTTAATTACTAAACATTTTATGAACATATGAAAAGGCAGAAGAAATGCCAGCTAGACCCATAGACCCCTTTGCCTTATATTCCAATTCATTTGCTTCCTGCCTAAACCCAGATGATCTTAGTTCTTCAACTAGTTCACTTATTGTTACATCTCCGCATTTTGAAGCGGCATATGAACAAAGTGGCTCAAAAAATGATGTGTCTACAGCAGATGAAAAGGAGTTACTGTTTATGAAACAATTACAAACATCTGAAAAAAATTTTGCCAAAGCAGCATTATCACAATCAACTGACTTCCAGGTGAACTCATTACAACCAGTTAGTCCACTGCGAAATGCAATCATTGCTGCAACGCCCCAAAAACCTTTCGCTGCTAATATCTTAACAACAGAAAATACAACATAAAAATGCAGTTTAATTTCTTGTTTGAAACGCTCTGCAGACTTTGTAACAATCTGAAGGATTTCGTCCTCATTTAGTTCTTCACTAGAACTCCACAAACAAAAGAGACGAAAGTAGGGATGATTTTGAGGTTTTTTCAGGTTGAATAATGGCCAAATATTCAATAGTTTTAAGAACGTTAGACAGTTATCTACTGTAAGATTATCTAATAATTGTGACGATGTCTGTAAACGCTCAGCTTCATTGGAAAATGGCAAGTTTATTAGTGATTCATCAATCTTCCTAATTAACGATTGCGATCTAAGTCTTAACAAAGCATTGGCGTCTTCTTCTGCTGCATTGAATGTTGTTGTTACTCGTTCCAATAAAGCAATTCTATAATCCAGAGGGAACTCATCATTAGTGAAATATTTCCTTAGAATATTGAGTAAATCAGTTTCAGTGATGGCTTCTCCCCAATCTTCAAAATGCTTTTCTATAGCAAATAACAAAATGTTTAAAGGAGATTTTGAAAAATCACTATAACCATAGCTCTTGATGTTATTATCATTGAAAATTTCATCAACAATCGAAACAATAACATCCAAAACAGTTGAGGAAGATTGCTTGAAAAAGCTTTCTAAAATAAGGTCAATTTCTTTGATTTCTACGCCATTTGCAATATATTTAAAGAAACCCTTACATATAAATTTTTCAAAATTTCCATTTGCTAACTCAAGATTAACAGCCAGTTCATGAAGTTTATCAGATTCTAACCATTTCTGAAATGCGGCTGAGCGCTCAAGAAGCTCTAAGTGCTTTAATTGTGACTGTATTTGAATTTCAAAATCTGTGAATTTTGCTTTGGTCTTAGAAGACTTTTCCTTATTGATTCTTAAGCTTTTATAAACAGACATAGCTTTTTTTAATAAGGCTTTGCGAACTGATAAAGGGGATACTGACACAAAGCTTACTGAAAAACAAAAGTTTTCAACGAATGATTGAATATCAACTTGAACTAACTTTGAAAGAGATGCTTGACAAAACTGTAATAAATCAAACCAATCAACATCATCCTTACTGCACAATAAAGAGAAATTGGTCAATTCGTTTTCAATGAATTTTTTGTACAAAAGACTTTCTGAAATTGCAATACCAGTTATTGAATTAGGTATCAAAACTATAATCTTGCACATATCACCAATGTTTGACGTGGTGATTTGACTCTGTAGAACGTCATAAGCATCTAATTCCCCATGTGTTAAAATTTTGTAATCAACATTAATTTTATGCAAAATCAATATTGATAATATTTCACAATGTTCCTCGGGTGATGGAATTATATCAATATATTGTGAAACGTTTAACAAAATAGTATAGAATATGTGCA
Source organism: Hofstenia miamia (assembly GCA_900660155.1). Taxonomy (NCBI): domain Eukaryota; kingdom Metazoa; phylum Xenacoelomorpha; order Acoela; family Hofsteniidae; genus Hofstenia; species Hofstenia miamia. The sequence goes on along the minus strand of CABFPE010000017.1, from coordinate 514,193 downwards.
ATTTTTTCAGGTTGGCACCTGGTAGCAATGGAAATATACTCTTCAATAAAAAATTCCCAAATTCGATTGGTTTAGAAATCAGTTCCATAATAATGTCATTGCGTTCATTTATATACTTTTCAATACTGCACATCTCCATCACAGAATTCGTTAAAATAAACTCCAAGTGAGTTTTCGAAATTTCCCAGCAGGGAATCTCATGTTTTTTTGCCAGGTTTATACACATGTCGTAAATTCCGGGCTCATCAGACATGCACAATCCTTGTAAGGTTTGGATTCTATATTCTGAATTTTTAAGAAATGTATCTAAATCTATGCTACTATCAAATGCTTTTAACTTTTTGTTTTGAACAAACTCTTCTAAAAGTGTAAATACTTTTGTAAAGGCTGATGTTGGAGCATTTTCGTTGACAAAAGCAATCAATAACGAGGGTTTTATATCATAAGGATTTATATTATAATTTTGTTTTAAAAAAATAATGACACTCAAGGTATGCAAAATATATGTAAGTGACGATTCACTGTTTTCAATTCTTTTCAATAATTCACAAACTACGTCTTCCTCTTTTAAACATGCGAGATAATACGAAGCCAACAATTTATCGGTTTTATGGTATACTTGACAAAGACTTAAAATTAAATTACACAGTATATCGTAGGATTCCTCAAAATCTTCTATAGATAACTTTCTCAAAATATATTGGTAAAAACCAGGTTCAAATTCTTTGGATGAAAATGGCTTATCATAATGCCAAAACTTGTTAAAATTATTAAAATCAACTTCAAAATGTTCCATATCAGAATCACGACGAAAAAATGCTTCATATAAACTACAGCGTTCTACATCAGATTCCATGAAATTCTCTCTGTTATTTAAATTTAGAGAAGGAAAGGACATGTCAGTAGACTCTGTTGTTTCAGTTGCACTTAACTTTTCAGATATAATAGACTTGTCTAAATCTTTCAAAAGGGTAAGTGCTTCCAAAAGAATATGTTCAGGACAATGTGCAATAGAGAAAACCAATAAGGTTTTGCGCAAATTCAAATCATTAATTTTAGTCGACTTTGCTACAGTGTAACATAACTCCCAACTTTCTGGTACTTTCATCTCCACTAAACGCACTGCCATCTTTGACGAAAGCATTACATCTCCATCAAGGAAACTGGCATTGCCAATAAGAATTGCAGCATTCGGGTCATACTTGCGGCTATCCTTTGGAGATCCACTTAAAATATTATGCAACCTAAACATAAGCTTATACTGTTTGTAGGCTTTAACATCTTGGGATATTATAGTTTTAATAACATCCGTTTTATCAGGCATTTGGCGCACTTGCGCAGGTAGTAGGTCGACGTCAAATTGATTTATGATAGCAAAAGACTCTAAAAGATCTAAAACCTTTTTAATTTTTAATGGTGGATTCCCAATTAATGCACAAAAATTTTTTGCCTTACGCAAACTACTGTCGGTAAACGATATGCTACCGTCAATAAATTCATTCGCAGCCTTCAATATAATGTCACATGACAAATCAAATGATAAACGTTTCACTGAACTTAACTTGGGAAAAGAGAGAAATTCTGACCCCTCTGGAGAAAGACGCATAAATTTAGTAGCCAAATGAACAATTTCAGCAGTACCAAACGATAGTATCATACTAACAAACAATTCAACAATGGTTTCCATGGGAACAACAGAAAATACATAACGTTGTAAATATAGAACATCTGTACAAAAGATGGTAATCCAATCATCAGAACTGATTGAAGGCTTCCGTTTTAAGGAATTTATAAAAATGATTTCCATAGCAGTTTTTGCTTTTTGAAAGTCGAGAGAACTTTGAAGAAAAAAACTCAGTGGTTTATGAACATCATACTTTTCAAAAATATGCGCTGCTTCCATGTGATATTCCATTGTTTCAACTTTCGAAAAATAAGTGTCCAAAAACCCAGCGTCTGCTTGAATAGAACTTCTAAGTGGAAGAGCGTCCAGTATTGAATAGCAAATATGTAATTGATCCACGCGTTCACATGCATAAACACAATTAACTGCTAATTCCAATAAAAAATCAACATCCTCGATAAGCCTTTCTGTGAGTTTACGCTTAGAATTGGCAAACACACCACTAACTAAGGACAAACTTTCTTTGGATAATGAAATAAGAATCTCAGTAATTAACAAACGACTTTTGGTCTTATCAAACTTTGAGACATAGGGAATAACGAAAAGACGGAAATCGTTAGCAATTCCATCAGGATCTACATTGCTTATGAGCATTTTCAATCGTTCCAAATCATCCCACTGAAGAAATTCCGAAAATTTTATTAATAGACTTGATTGGCAATCGTAAATTACTTGGCGAAAAACTTCCAACTCAGATTTCAATTGAAGTAATCCAGAAACATTTCTGTCAATACCTAAATCAAGGATTTGAATGGCATTCAAAATATTCCCGCCAAAATGTTCAAACTCAAGTGCTCGTTTCGAATACCATTCACTTACGATTTGTGAAGAAAATTCGTCACTAATATATTCGCTTCCATGATATGACGAGACGATAAAATTTCCATAAAAATCACTTTGTTGGAAATACTCTAATGCGTTTTCACTCAAACACCAATCTATTGATTCCTCAATTTTATCAAACGGGCAAATAATTTTATCATCTTGATCCAATTCTGGTAAGATCTCGCAATAATCTTTGGGTTCATAAGTTTCAATAAAGTTTGAAAGAAGCATCAAATAATATTTATAAAGTTGGCAAAAATAGTTAGAAATCATAATGAATACAGCATTGGAGTCGTTAGAATGTGCGAAATCCATACAATTTTCCAAAATCGACTGATTGCGAATGATTGTGTACACTTTGTGATCAAACAATTCACAGGCACAGTCATAACCTCCCAATATCTCTTCATAGACATTCAAAAACTTCCAATAATATAACAACTTCCGCCTGGCAGATAAGTAATCTTTTTGTTCAATAGTAAGATTCTTCCAATCAATGAGGTAAAAAAGGCAATTCTGAATGTGAGTTTGACGAGCAGTTTCTATTATTCTATTTCGCTCATCTCTAGACAAAAATGGATCTACATTTTCCCCGTCCGACTGGAAACCACATTCACAATGCTGCCAGTTCTTATCTGTAAGCTTAATGACGGCTTCTATATCAGTGATTTCCAATCCATATTCTACCAGTTTTTTGCAAGCATCTAATTGTTTGGGAACACGTTCTATGCATTCTTTAATCACCCAAAACTTCTTTTCAATTTTTCCTAAATAATCCAAAATGGTCGCACCTGAGACCTCGTATTTCCGCCATTGCTTCATATAGACAATATCAGTATCAAGATTATAACGTTGTGCTAAGAGAAGAGCTTCTCCAAATTCTTCATTTTTTAGCTTGGCCTTGAAAAAATTTTCAGGAGTCGTTGAACAAAATGAGTAGAGCCTATATGTAGTTGGATATAGTTTTGGCTTCTTCTGAGGAGGTTGGAAACGTTCACTTTCAGTAAGAAAATACATTGCGCGTTTTAAGTATTGTCCTTTTTTTATTCGAACAGTTAAAGGCATATCCTCGTAGTCTTCCTCATCATCAGAAATTAAGACGCTTTTCAGCGACTTACTGTGCTTGGTGGTATCGTGTTCTAACACAAACGCAGCAGTATGTGAATTAGGAAGCTCACAGCTTTGCTTAATTTGCGGTGTCGCCTCGAACAGTTCACAGGAACCCATAAGGTTAGTAAAATCTGTTTCTGCATCATGCAATGTAACAACGCCCGAATACCGAGAAATCAAGAACTTATTATCTGACCACCATTGAACATCACTGGGTAAATGCTGGAGATTTCTATCACAATCTGTACTGTGAGAGCGGTTGTGTCTAAAATAAATGCGAACTGGTAAATTTTTAAAAATAACAAAGACAGCGTTGCAAATTAATTCCAACAAATACACGAAATGATCTAAATGAGATATTGCATTAAAAAGAATCAAATTTACAGAACTGTAAAATCAGATAGAAAGAATGTTTAGTTTAAAATTGTTTTCAATTTACTATGGTTTTTGAAAAATGTGTAAAAAAGTGTAGTAGACTTACTTAATAAGTGTGATATTAGCTTTGTCTAAAATACACTCATTGCACTTACTGTAGTGCACTTATTTTTGAAACAATTAAATTTTAACAGCCCTCTTTCCAGATATTCAGTAAATTTCATGTATTTTTGTGGTAACCAAAATGTAAATGCTGAGGGCGATCTCATGAAAGCGTACTGGAACAACATGTATTTCATGACCCTGATATTGTCTCATAACTTTTAAAACAGTTCCAAAATTAAAGCAAAATTCATAGATCTTTTATGTAGCACATTATAACAAGAAATTATGTAAATTCAGTTAAAATGTTATAATTTATCTAATTTTGAATGAATGAAATACCTTTTTTGCTTTTGTTTTAAGTTATATTATTTAAGAAGTTTAATATCACATCGTTCAACATTACAAATAGCGAAATGGCAAATTTACTAATGCTGTAAAGAAAGACTTTCTAACATCTGTACTCGCACTTAAAAGATTCATATGTACCCGTATCCTTAAAAGTTATACCTGTAGTCAGCCAAATACCAATGCGTTCAATTTACAACAACTAATGCATTAAAAATGTTGAGCTAGCACAATTAGCAACAATTATCTAAAGAAAAACCAATTGTATTTGCTACGAATTACCAGTAAGTTTTTGAGTTGTTGCCTAACAGCCATCTTCATTTGATTGCGATGGTTGTGTTGGTATATGTAACAGTTTTAATCACCGAATCGTTATTTATGTTTAAATAACACGTTTCAGACGGCTTATAAACTTTGCTAATAAACTTTCCATACGTGTTAAATTTTATAACACAACATTTTAATTGTTATTTTCATTCTTTACCAAAATTTGACCTACCCATACCTGCTAAGCTCTAATCTAAAATTAAATTGTTATTGCATTTAGTAATTGTTCTTAACAAACACATGTCTAAATATTTCTCACCGCCCTTTGGGATATAGACTCAATTTAGGCGAAAAACTGAAATATGAAACTGAATTTACTTGAAATCCATTTTAAAACTGAAACAGAAACTATTCGTATATTAGTTCAGTTGAACAAACTAGCCATAGGCTTAACTCTTTTCGCATTCCACTTTTATGTAAGGAATGAGCTAATAGGTCTCCAACTTTACAGTTATTCATAAATTGTGCCTTGTTCCATCTGATCAAACGATGTTCACGAATATATGCTATGGAAAGTAATACATGCTATAAATATTGCAACGCAAGATACATAGAAAATGTGTTATTATATAGCCAAACCTGAAATATAATCTAATATCAGTTTCACTCTGAAATAGTTGTTGTTCTCTGACTGGATAGTTGCAAAGAAGAATTAGTCCAGGGAGAGACCATACGGTGATGTCACCTAAATCATTCTTAAATTAGGCTACAAAAAGTTTAGTGCCAACGCTTTCATTCAGAGACATTTAAAGGGACTTACATAATGAATTTCTGTCAGTCACCATTAGAATTTAGGATTTCAAATTTAATACATGTAAAAAAATTAATATCTGCTATTGAGTGCACATTAAAAAAAACATTACAAATACATTTACAAGAAAATGACATCGAAATTGAAGTGTTGGGGAAGTGTATTCAAAAATCAGAGAGCTGCAGAAAATAGTACATAATTGGTGAATAAAATTCAATTTGCAAATAACTTTAAATAAATTTATATAAAAATGTACCTGACCAATGTAAAGCAAGAAGCAATGTTTCAGTTTTAAACACTCTTAATTTCAGAATGCCATCATTCACTGTAGGATTGTGCCAAAACCAAAGTCTACTTTTAGCATGGCCTGATTCTGTTCCAACGCGTTTCAAAAACGGACTTTCATTAATAAACCTCAATCGAATGATGCCTCGACTGTCAGAATCACTAACGGAATCATTTGCTTCGGCTCCAAGAAGTAATAAACCATGTAAAGGAACTACAGCCAGTTGTGAAACATATTTGACACCAGTGTTTAAATATATGGGATAAACCGTATCACACGTAACGGTTAAGTGAGAGGTTGAAAAAGTATAACAGAATAATTTTCCACGAAATGTCAAAATAAAGATATTTATAGCATTAGCATTGCTTTGCTTCGAACATAAAGCGCATGGAATATTTTCAAGAACATTTGAAGCTGAAAGACGATCGCCGAGTTCAAACGTGCTTTGAATGGAGAGACATGCATTATAAATAATGACTCGTCCATCACTGCTACAATAGATAACGAAATCGTCATTAGGGCTCCATTCAATCAAGCGATACTTTGGATCGGAGTCCACTTTTATATTCTCTTCGCGTTCGCATTCAGAAAAATTATCATTGATGGAGTACAACGAAATGGTTGATGTCTAAATGTGAAATTGAAAGTAATTAAACTAAGTGCTAATATAACAGTCTCAACATTCATATTAAATTTGCATTAAGCTGCTCGTCTGATATTGTGTCTAGAATATATTAATACACAAAAAATTAATATATCTCCTAATTCACTGTATGATTTACCACATTTTTCGATATATTTAATTCCCAAATGATTACTAAGGGAATATAAAAGCTGGGTGAAACATATTTAAAATAGGTAAAGGATGTTCATAAAAATAACCACCAATATACATGTTTTAAGGCCTGTATGAATTTCTCAATGAAAATAAATGAAAATACTAAATCTAACTCACTAAATTTGACCCCNCCCCCCCCCAATATTAGATTGTTGCTGAAATAGTTTATTGGCATATCTTATTTTAGAAATGGTAAAGATAAATGTTAAATTAAGCTCATAGTTGTCGCTTGAGGCACTAACTGACAAAATGCCAAGCATGTTAAATATCTATTGTCTTCAAAAAAAGATGAAACTTACGAACAGGGCCCTTTCCATGTAACACTAACAGTAAAACTTTTTCTGAAAAAACCCAGAAATTATTGCAAAAGAATCGTTTAAAGGAAGCCAAAGAATATATTGTCATATCCAGGAAAATATATCCAGCAACATTAGAAGAGACAGTGGTACACGGGATTCAAGAATTTGGTGGAACTTAATGAATAAACTTTCTGGAAGATCTCGTCCCGAAAAGCCATTACACGGATATGGTATCAATCAATTTTTGTTAACATCTGTTCTACGGATAATTATTTTCAACCAGAAACATCAGATGTATCAGGCAAACTTGAGATTTTAAACATTCTTAGAAAAGTTAACAAAGTCAGGTTGGTAATCGATTCTATTCTCTATTGGGTTTTAGTGGATAACACACACGCAATAAAGGCCAGCTTCCAGCTGTATGGAAAAAGATCCGTCACCCGACGTCGGTCAAAGTTTTCATATACATCGAATTTGAAGGAATTACGACCAGTTATTATTATAACTGTGAGGTGCTTTAAACGCCTGATGTACCTGATGTTCATTCACGTGCCATATCACCAACCGATGAACACGAGAGTTTATTATTACAATCATATATTCAATTTAGATTTATCACAATCGTTTGATTAGATTCCTCAGTCTGATTGGCTTGAAACTACGAAGATCGAATATAAATCTGTAGGTGGAATTGGCTACAAATGTTCACTTTGAATTTGGTAAGCGCAAAATTAAACAAATTCTAAGAAAAATTTTTAGATATAACTCAGAGGCGTTTTTTAATAAACTATTATCCTATAAGTTTTTTCTTTAACTTGTTATGCAACTTTTAACGCAAAAATTGTGATAGAATCAAGGTTTACAAAGTTATAGCGATTTAAAAAAAAAGTCCATGAAAAACTGACATTTATTGAGAATTTTGAAAATAACGATTTTGTATGTAAATTGAAACCAATGCATAATTTTCAATGCAAAATTTTAATTTAATGTTGTCTATGTTATATTTGCATTACAGGCACATCTTTTGAATCCTATTTAGTAATATTTCTAACATTTTGTGTCAATAATGAGAAATTAAGAAAATTGATACATAACCTAATTAAAATGCTCATAATTTGCATATTAATTATAAAAATACTCCTGACATGTCGAAGTATCTCCACACCAAATTTGGTGTTGATCGGATGTACGATTTTCGAGATCTTAGGAGGAGCAAAATCGGCCCCCTCAGGAATAACTGCTACGAAAAAGCACAGGTAAAATAGGATTATGTGATTACTAGAGATAAGAATTGCTAAAAATTTAAAATCAAAGAGCAAACATTCCAGCATATATTACGCTAATAGCGCACACGATTGACGAGCTTTGGCGCAAGCTGAACAGATTCGCCTTTCGTCTTTGTGGTAGCAGTATGAGCATGTTCTTAGCGACTGAACATTACTCGCATTAACCTGTAGAGACCAAGCACAGAAAAGATATTCAAAAAATATATGATATTCTATCATTGTATTGAGCAAGTAAATATTTCAGTAGTTTTTCTGCTTTGGTTGCATATTTGCAACTCCGGGCAGAAGAGGTATCGAAAGTTGCAAATTGACTATGTTCGTAGAATTATTTGAAAATGTTACTCAATGTTATCAAGACATTTCTTATCAATTTCAATGGATAGAAATGCTTTTGTAAATATATGCTACTAGGGTTGATTGTTATTATCCTCAGCATGCAAGATAAGTGTATAGTCCCTATATATTGGGGTACATCTTTGCATCTACAGCTCATCATTCATTAAAAAAATTATAAATAACCAATATTGTCTGATATAAAATATATAGATCACTTTTTAATGATCTTAAAATTTACATTATGATACTCTCACTGCACGGAGCTGCAAATTCGCAAATTTATCAAAAATATAAAAATTTTAATTTGCAATAAATATGTAGAGTAGTACTTGTAGAATAACGAGATGATTTCCTGAAGAAGAAACAGCTAACTTCCACGGAAGTTCAGCATTGCGCGCGGTAACAATTCGAGGGTGAATTAACCCAGTACTAGTGGTGAGCATACCACGTAAAAATGAATATGCTGAAACCCAGTACTCACGAGGCCGCTTTTCTAAATGTTCAACAGTCCATTCATTGTAAGTTGCAAGATCGTAGAGGAATGAATCTTTACAATTCATATTCTAAAATATTTAAAAATCATGCGTTTCGATCATAGAAAATGATAATATAAAAAAATTTATTCTAAAAAATGAAATGAAAACTGAAAATGTTCGGTCAGAACCAATAATGTTCAATGAAGTCTATATTTAGAAGGGTTCAAAAATCACACATATTTAAGAAATGCCGTGCAATATAATAAACATTTATAATTAGTAATTGTACATTATTACAAAATGGGATTATTGGAAAACGACAGTATACGATAATGACATTTTAATGCTGTAAAATACAATAAAAACTGAATCGTAAAAAAATGATTTACAGTTCATTTAACAAATTTTCGACCAGTCGATGAAGTGACATGAATAATATTGGCAAATTGCGATATCAGAGAACTAAAATTTTTAACAACATGTATACAGAGACAGGCTATAAAGTCCAAATGTATTACTGTCTTAACGTGTGTTAATTAAAATTCACATTGCCAATGTTGCATGGGGAATTTTGTGGACGAACTTTGTGAAGTTCACTTAGATATTAAATAAAAAGTTCTGCTATCAAAGTTTGAATAGGTACTGTTTTGGAAAGCTTCAACTGAATAAGAAATTGAAGTGAGAATAGATTTTTCCCAACTGAAAAAATTAATAAATCATCATATAAAAGAAATGCTAGTAATTAATTAATATAAGATGAGAATTGACAGGTGGAGTTGTACCTTAGTAAAGATGCCATTGATGATTTCAGTTACTAAGCGAAGAACTCAGAGATTAATTAAACATAATCCTGAAAAATTAAACTGGTTTACCATTAAATGAATTTAAAAAGATTGCAAAAATATATGAGGATAAAGATCGATAATTGGATAAACTTTGTTAATGAAATTCGCTTCAAATAATAAAATCTGCCGAATTTCAAATGTCTACAGCTAACAAATCAATAATTGATGTCTATTGAAAAGCGATATTTAAAAATTAATAATAATAATAATAATAATAATAATAATAATAATAATGTGGGCAGGTAGCCCAGTTGGTAGAGACACAGATTGGTAAGCTGAGGTTAAGCAACTGTGATCGTGGTTAGCAAACTGGATGACTTAGCTCACAGGGTAGGAAGCACTCTAAAGCCTTGGTTGGCAACTTCCTAGGA